>JABASI010006588.1:0-10715 GCA_019776505.1 Tomocerus nigrus
AAATACAGGATGTTGTGCTAAATCATAACGCAAAATTATAAAAATAAGTATAAATGTAGTCCATGTACCCCTAAGCAGGCCTATTTAAAGAATGTGGAAACATTTATGATCCCTCGTCCTCACTATCTGACGAAAGAATCATTTTCTCCATCTCTTATGAGTTTTGGTCAGAATTAGCTATCTCACTGCAATTACACATCCTAGATTCCCATGGTTCAAGTGTATACGATCTTTGCTTACTTAGGTAGCAACAAATGAAATGGAAATTAATTGTATTTGTATCTCAAATATACATATCATATAACTGAATAATTTCAAAATATTAATTAAATATTAAAGCGATATAAAACAACGCATACTGCTTCTATCAGGGATGCAAAAACCTTGGGAGCAAAGGAGCATGCTCCTGTTAGGCACCTTAACATTGAAACGGTCTAGAAAGCAAAAAACCTGGGAGCAAAGGAGCGGCGCTCCCAGTTCGCTCCCATGAAATCGCGGAGTTTAGTGCAACCAATAGTATATCCAGATAAAGCAGTTTTACATTGAAATCCCTTAGATGCCAAAACTCTGGGAGCACGGGAGCATTGCTCCCGATGCCAACGCATTATTTAACATCACTATGCTGTATGCAATAGACATTGCTATCATATTTTAAAACAAGTTGGACACTTTTTTCGAAATTTTTAACAATTTTTGGGACATTTTGACCACATTTTGAGAAATTTGAGCAATTTTTGAGAAATTTTGATGACATTTGGAGAAATTTAAGCAAGTTTTGAGAAATTTTGCTCAATTTTTTCAAAAATTACGCCATTTAATCAAAAATTGCGGATTTTCACAAAACCAATCCAAAAACATTGAAAGGAAAAGAGGAGAAGGCGACTGTTTTTTGACCACTGCCTGTTTACGTCTTTGCTTGCCAGAGTTTATTACTAGTTGTTACCAAAAGGCAACTAGAAAAAATATTTATGATTTTGTTAAACTACAATAATTGCTAACTATTTAATGTTTCACTGGCCATTTAGAGACAAGTTTCTCGATAAATTAATATTACATAAACCGATTTGTGCATTTTTCAGTCAAGTAAAATACAGTTAAGAATTAAATGGAAAGATTCTGCGGTCCCATTATTGACACAAGTAACCTAATGAGAAGTCCACAGAATGACTTTTAATGCTACATCCAATGGACGTTGGCACATCCAGCCGTACATATCATATGGACGTCCATACGACGTAAACATGTTTCATGGGTAAGTAGTAGTAAGTGGTTAATTCAGCATTTCTATTTGTACTCTAGAACTGTAGGTAAAGTTCAAGGCCTCCGATTCACTGACGCACACTACTAAATAAAATTTTGATTTAATTATTTCAATAAACTCATTGACGGACTTATAGTTTAAATGTATTTTAAATAACGTGAACAACGGTATAGGTAATATAGCAGTATAACACATAATTTATAACAAAAAGAATATAAATTAGGCATATAGTTGTCATTCATTACTTTGCAAATATTTCAAAGCACGTCCCACTTTCATTTGACGCAGTATACTATGCGTTCTTTAGACATTAAAGCATAATTTTATTGCTTAACAATTTCATCTTTAGTGACAGCAAAAATAAATTGTATAATGTGATGATTGTGAAGGCTGGGTAGCCTCCTAAAATAAAAACCCAAGAAGCTGGTGTGTCAAAGCCTCCATGCAAGACAAAAAAGATGCAGTGACATTGAAGGAAAGCATTTTTAAGGAATTAATTACTCATCATGAAATGTATGGTGGCCAATAAAGGCTACTTTTTTAATCTTGAAAGATTAGGATTGTGTTCCTTTGGATTCCTAAACTGGAGTTATTGCATTTTTTGGTACTGAATGGAAGTCAAGGACAAAAGAAACCCGAAGTTGAAGACTTGAGATTTTCCAATTTCCTCACTTCCACTTTATTGCACCGCGCCATCTAATTCTATCTGCACCTTATATGGCTTCAGAGCTCATAAAAAGTGTGACGATAGATATGAACGAAGTATGAATGAATAATATGGATAATAATATGGATATGAATTGAGAGTAGTTGTCTTATAGAAAACGCTAAACGTTGCACGATATTTTAACAAACAGGAAACGTGATATCAGCGTGATATCAACCAACTTGAGCTTACGGTACCCGGAATTTTTGATTTCGTATATGGGGGGTTGGAATTATTGTATTTGGGTGTGGAACGATTGTATATGCAAGTAGAAATCGTATCCAGATTTTCGTATATGTTGATGAAGACACATGAATTTAAATAGCCAATTTGTAATACCAATTACCGGCTTATTCGACATTATCAATACTTAGCGCATACTTTTATTCTTTATTCTGTACGAAATTTAAATAAGACTATTTTTTACCATTGTTACTATTTCTTACTACTTACCACCAATTTTAAGTTGTGGTATTTAAAGTTAAATACCATTAAAAACCAATTACCACTGGTAAGTGGTAAATGGTATTTTGTACACTGCTTTTCATGTACATAGAATTCAAGATAATATTTCAAGTCTTTCAATTATCATTGCATATAAAAAAACGTTCAAATTTAATACACAAAACCGCCTATCGGGGCAAGCTAACACTATTGAAACCAGGAAGTAGCCCGATAGAAATATCCAGAAATGCTGAATAAAAATAAACTGGTCAGAAATTCGCCAGTATAAAACGCGTAACATTTGGAAATGTATTGATAAGTGAAAAGGTTGTCAGTGCTGGTGAACTGAAAAAGCCCAAGTGTAAACACTTAACATGAGTAGGTACCTACATTAAACAGTAGACCCATATGGGTTTCGGACATTAATCATTTCAATTTGTAAATGATACATTTTTTATTAGTCTAAGCTTCAAAATTAAATTCCTAAATTAGACAATACATTTTACTAATACTTGATACTTACTTTACTTTAGTGGCAAACTTAAGATCCTGATTATTTGTCAATTTATTTGCGTAGATGTTCATTTAGAAATACTTGGATTAAAGCAAAGAAGACACCTAAAGGAACGAAACACTTTATTTCGAAATAATTGTTTACAGATTGCCCAAGCTTATCTAATATAGCACGCTGGAAAGCAAATAACAAAAGGTAAATAGCAATCAAAGATAACAACTGAAAATAAATTGCAAAAATAATATAATATTGTTAATACATTTGTTTCATATCGAACTTTGAATACGTGCGTTCGAGTTTTGTACTGGGATAATTTGTTCGTTCAATTCGTGTGGTCTTCATTCCATAATAGTTCATAGCCGTCTTAGATATATAAATGAAATGAAAGGTAAATAGTTTAGCCTTTTAGAACACTATATACTTACGTATATTGAATTAACATTCAGCGTTTCTCAGCATTCGATTGTGAAAATGAGATTGTAACTGTTAAATATGTAAAATGATAATTTGTTGGCGTAACACTACAACCAACTTAATATTAAAACAGGTACAATTAAAAGGCAGTTGTTCTGCAGTAGAAAATAAGCTTCCCTTTGAGCGTAATAAGTATATATGTCGTAACCTGTATGGGAATCCTGTCCAGGTACAGAGGTAGAGTAATCGAGTAGGCCAGGGTCCGAATTCATACCAGGACTGGATCCGGATTCCGCCCTATTACCGAGGGTTTTCAAAACTTTTCGCGTACTTTCGAATTTGTTCGAATACTTCCAAAGTTTTTCAAGTACTTTCGATTTTTGGATAATTTTGTAAATATTCGTGATTACTCGAACCTTTTAGAGGGTTTTTGAAACTTATCGAATACTTTCCATCGCATTCTACTATTTTCAAATGCCTCTTATCATTTCAAAGGCTTTTGAATGTATTTCTTTCAATGTGTTTTCGCACACAATCAATCGTTTCCAAAAGATTTTCTAAATGACATATATTATGGAATTTTTCAAATTTCCAACTATTTCAAAAGCTATTTTCTAAAAAAAAATTTGTTTTAATTTTTCGTTTTTTATATATTTATTTCTGTAATTTTTTTTAATACTGTCACTATACACTGCAAAATATTCAAAAGTACTCGAAAAGTTTCGAAAATGCTCGTACAGCCTGGCAATTTCAGTCTAGGGCTGAATCTAGGTCAAGCCTGGGTCAGAATTCAGATTTAGGTCGTGCTTTGATCACTATGTCAAGTACTGGCTAGTCTGTAAGCCGGATTTCTGTACAGCCTGGGCTGGATTCTCGTGCATGCTACGACATATTGACGGGTTGAGTACCAAAAGGGCACTAGAGATTATTCGTAAAAATATTTCCTTAGTTACTACGAATTAAATTGAAATTTCCCTACTAAAGGGGCTATCCCCACCACCCATTTGCGATTTTAATTTTTTGTTTACAATCCTCTAGTGCCCTTATGGTATTCAGCCCGTCATATATTATGGATTCGTATGTTTCGACCTGATGTAACTGTAATACCATTTTGAAACTTGCTAAATGTTTCCTTCCATCAATGTCACTAAGCCACTGTCACTAAGATGTATTGAAGTAGGTAGTTACTTTTATGAAATTAAGTATTATTTAAATGGATTAAGGATCTATAGGCGATTTCTTATAAATCATCATGGGCTTGCCTTTCGAATTTCATTCCAAAATTAAAATCACTAAAACAAATGCTAAGATATGCTAAATATTGACGTCATAGTCTTCAACATTGACAAATAAATTAAATAAATAAAAGAATAAATTAAAACTAAATTGACAGGGTTTCAAATTAATTCATTAAATTAATTCTGTAGTACACCTTTTGTAAAAAATGTCTACTAATGGGTGGATCACGCTTGAAACGAATTTAGTATAAATACACACGTCTTCTCTAGGTAAATTTACAGAAACATTTCGCGGTTTCAGCAAGTACAGTCAACTTGGAACTTGATCTTACTTGATCACTTATTTATCCTACAGCCATCATGAACTCAATATTGAAGCTAGCAGTAGTAGTAGCTACACTCATTGCTCTTTGCCCGGTAAGCACTACATTATATACATATGTTATTCAAAATCTTTCTATATTCAGTTTATTTACAGTTTGGAGGAAAAATTGAAATTATTGTAATAATTCATTGGCAAATTCCTAACTTAAGCGCATTAATGAATTTTTTAGAATGATGGCGCTGCAAGAGGTTTCATTCACACTTTAACTTCAGGAACAGGAAACACTTTGGGTGGCTTAGCAAATAATATCGGATCCGGTTTTAAACATCTTGGTGAGGGTGATCTTAAAGGTGTTTTTAACGATGCTTTTGAAACTTCGCAAGAGAACCGTGACTCTATTGCTCCTCCTCCTTTGAATTAACCTGTTGATGAAAAGCTAATTATTTCCTTACAGTTGTTAATTGGTTGTAAAAATATGTATCTCTAAATAAATTGAATGAAAAGTAACGCAGACAATAGTCTGTAAAATGTTTTTTGTTTTCATGTAAAATTCAACTGCTATCGTAAATTAAAATCTGTAAAATGAAGTAAATGAATTAAAAATCCAATAAATGTTGCTGTACTTGCTGTAAAAACAAAATAATGATATTATGCATGGTATATGTACAAATTTATTGATTTAGGAAAAGCTTGACGATTTGAATTTGGTATTCAAAACACCACTAACTAAATTGAACACTAAATAAACTACATTTTTTATTATTCAAACTGCTACTTGATATACGCCATCGTCGCCATCGTCATATCGTGACAGATTCAAAAAAATATTTTCAATAACGAAAATTTTATTTTTCGTTTATATTATATCCACTCTAAGATAAATTAAAAGAACTCCACCAAAATGGGCCCTTGTCGTTGTAATCAATGATTTTAGCAAAAGGCGTTTAGCCAAACATCGAGCGTTTGCTTTTCGTTTTCAATTTTACCCATTTCAAATCCGTTAGAATAAAATGTTTTTAGACTTTAATCCAGTTTTTGCAGTAAATTAAAAAGTTAAATAAAGGATCGCAAGAATCGCATCTAAAATAAATTCCTGACAATTGTGCGTACCGAGTTAATTCTCCGTCTGTTTGGGGATTTGGGTGTGTACCTGATCGTCGTCTTCCTAGCACCCATCGTTCAAAAGATACTTTTATCATTTGGAATTTCCTACTATCGATATTAACAATGGCCGCAGTTTCCCGAATGCCGCAATTTCTGAATTTCTTGTGTAATTTCTTTTTTTCCGTAATAGAAGGCTGAAGGCCAGGATAATGACAGAATTAAAGATTCAGAAAATATTTTCTCTTGCCTATCCTATTTGAAAGAATGTCAAAACCTGAAAGCTTTAAAATTGGTGAGCTGGGCAGCTTCAGGGAGGGTACAACCGAATCACGTCTTAGATACAAACTGGATTTCTCCGAGTGTCAAAAATATTTATCTCAGTGGGCGCATCAGAGCCGCAGGACCACCCGTTCAAATAAAAAAACGTTTGATCGACAGCATTCACGTCCAATTTTCAGAATGAAATTTGACAAGCCCAGCGGAGAGTTCGCGACTGCTTATAAGCGAACAGCTGATTTTGGATTTCGATTCAAAAAGGAATGTTGCTGATGTGGAAGAAATGATTCTGGCACTAATTCGGGTACCGTATAAAAGTTTCGCATTTGGACCTTTGGACAAAACCAAAAGATCTGCTTTCTACCGAAGCAGATTTTCAAATCATGTTGACAACATCCCAAGTCATTATTTGTTCACAAGCAAAATAGGCAAGTCCTTTACGGAACAACAATTAAAGAAATTGGTAGACCAGCATCATAAAAACTAATAAGGTTGCTCAATTCAATAAAAATGCGGTGTAATGTTACTCTGATAATGTTTAGCCATAATTAGCTATATATTTATCATTTATAGGGCATATTTCTAATTCGTGGCTGCAATTTAAAAATACAAATTAAATGCAATGTAATTAACCGTTGCTTATGAAAGAAATGAATTATTTTGTAATATTTCAATGAACTGCATAGTTATACATAAAACAAATGCTACAAGACCATCACAAATTTTTTCCCGAACAGCGCCCACAATACTAAAGAAAAAGTCACGTTGACGTTCCCATGCGCCCATTCCACAATGATTACAATTCTACAATTAGAATCCTACAATTTTAAAAAATTGTAGGGAAATATGAAAAGGCGATAATTGTAATTGTAGATTTGTAAAAATTGTGAAATCCCCCCAGGTATAACATTTTTTCACTGCGAGTGGGTTATGAACAAAATTTTTCCTAGAATTTACAACATCTATGAAAGTAACGTCACGTCGTTGCCTTAAAAATTCCGAAATGCAAACTTATAAATATTTATGAATGTTAAGATGTTCTAAATTGTAAATAGAAGACGACATGCTCTTCTTTTTTAATCGTACGAAGGAGAAAGGCATTTTTCCGTATAAAAATGTTTTGTTTAATGTTATTAGGAAATAAAACGTCTGCTAATGTCAACCAAACATAATTTTTTACATTTATATTACATTTATTTATTTAAATACATACATATATTTACATACAACCAAAATGAAATATGGTAAGACAACAAAATGAAAGAGATGTGTAAAATGGATACAAAGTTTGAAATTCGTATTCGATTTTAGTCATAGGTAACCATATTAAATATTATTGCTACGTTCCGTATATAAGGCACTATCGTTTAGTTAAAAGCGTAAACTCAAAATTCACTGTTCCAAATTATTTCGAATTTCCAGCCAAAGCAAAACGTCTTGTGGAAGTCCCTCAGTCTTTACAGCAGGTAACTATGGCGGTAGGAATGAATTGTTTTGTACAGTCATGAGCCTCCCCTTGTTTATGATATCCTGATTTACAATCCCAGCTAAAAACGTCTTGCGGAAGTCCCTCAGTCTTTACAGCAGGTAACTATGGCGGTAGGAATGAATTGTTTTGTACAGTCATGAGCCTCCCCTTGTTTATGATATCCTGATTTACAATCCCAGCTAGTCCAGGGTGCCAATTTGCATGTAGTTTGGTAGCAATCCTGGTTGTTCTGAAAATAATCAGTTAATCAGTTAATAACCAGAAAATAATCAGAAAATAATCAGAAAATAATCAGAAAATAATTAGTTTCAAAATGTCACCAAAATATAGATAATGGAACTCTAGGATTTTCGGAATCATGTCAAGTGTGTTAATAATTTGTCAAAATACCTGGGGTTCCGGCATCCCTTGAATCGCGGCAGGAAACACAGTGGCGACAACCGCAAATACCACGACCATTAGGAAAACACATTGTTGGATGTTTCGGAGAGTCAACATTTTTCCGAAGTTGAATTGGAAATTTTTTGAAATGTTTAAAGTTTACGAGAATAGTTTACGAGAATAGATTACGAGAAGGTAGATTGTAATGGTTAGCTCTAGCCGTCTCCCGGCTTATATACCCACGAATCGTAATGGCAGGAAACCAAGTGAAAAAAAAGAAGTGAAAGAATTATGCAGTGAGGTAGCAAATTCGGGGGTCATATCCCCACCTTGTTGTTAGTATTGCTTCTTCTTATTGTAATAGTATGCAGTTCAATGTTATCTAAAATGTAGATAGGAGGATGACACACGGGTAGTCATGGCAAAGACACATGTAAAGGTATTATATATATCTATATTACTATATCTGTAGTAAAACTTCGGGAATATAATGGTTAGCTCTAGCCGTCTCCCGGCTTATATACCCACGAATCGTAATGGCAGGAAACCAAGTGAAAAAAAAGAAGTGAAATAATTATGCAGTGAGGTAGCAAATTCGGGGGTCATATCCCCACCTTGTTGCGAGTATTGCTTCTTCTTATTGTAATAGTATGCAGTTCAATCTTAGCTAAAATGTAGATAGGAGGATGACACACGGGTAGTCATGGCAAAGACACATGTAAAGGTACTTATATACTATTATATATATCTATATTACTATATCTGTAGTAAAACTTCGGGAAGTAAAACCAAGACACCTAATGCATGAGTGGGACTTGGAAAAATTAAAGTCAGGCATACAAAGAAGGGCAAGGCCGATTTCGAGAGAACAAAGGATTATCTTCCAAAATAAACACAGCACAAACCGAAGTATAAGCTTACAAACACACAAACACCCACACCACGCTCGTTAGGTACCTACTGAATATTACTACTGTCTATTATAAAAACTAATTGCTATAGGTAACTGTCATAGCTACCTCCGGTCAATACACAAAAGTACACAAAAAAGTACCTACATTTTGTTACGCTCGTTTTTCCTTCTCTTATTCTCACACAAATGGTATTATATGGGTACCTATATCCAAATATCCACTCAAACTTTGTTAGTTTTAGGATCTTGTTTTGTACTTTTAGCTTTAAAGACAAACATGTTATTTTGACCTAATTCCTTTGCTACCAGAACCTTTTTTCTTTTTTCTATGTAAATAGCGAACATAATATTTTAATAGTTAGTGTGGACATCTGTCCCACTCAAATCATTCGCTTAAAATTGTCTCACTCTAAATAAGTAAAATTCTACAAATTCTAAATTTTGACTGAAATAAATATGAAATTCATTGGCTGAATCCTTACCATTTGTTACAACGCGACCTTTTCGTTTTATATTATTCCTTTCCAAGAACCCGTAACACATTTCGTTGTTGTGTGCAATCATCTTTCACTATATACTAGCACAAAAAGGGAGAAGGCTTAACTGAATGAACAAACAATACTGATAAAAAAATATAAGATATAGATGGATATGGATTTCTTGAAATGTTAAAAAATAATCGTATTACCATAAAAATACACTTCCTCGAATTCCTGCATACCCATTTCTACCCGTACGTCATTGTGTTTTTCATACTCACATTCCGTAATTATAAATGCGCATTCGTATTTTTAGAAGAGAAAGGCTCACATTTTCATTCTCGTACATTACTCATTACTTCTCCGAAAAGATTGTAACTTTAGAATACCAAAAATAAGTCGGCTCTTACAGAGCGGGAAGCAGACGCAAACTCCTGTGAGGGTAAAAAAATATCTTTAATGTAAAACAAATTAAAAAACACAGGCATAACCAAATTTTTTAGTGGCTGTTCCAACCACCACCACCTTTGTATATGGGATAAAAACAATAGCACAGTTCCCTTTTCCCAAGGACAATAAAATGTAAACTAATTATGTCTCAAATATCTATTTACGTATTCCTATTTTACATCCTTATCAAGCCTCCAATTATACCTTAAAATATTCAAATCCTAAATCAAAATTTTGTATTTTGTATTTATTTTGCTGTCCCCAATTAACTGCAATTACAAAATTGAAAGCATAATCGTAGGGAACAGGGAATTATTAATTTAGAAATAGCAGATAATTGGGAACGGCAAAATAATTTAAATTGTGGTTTACAAATTACAAATACAGGATGTTGTGCTAAATCATTAAAAAAATAAAAAAAATAAGTATAAATGTAGTTCATGTAACCCTAAAACTAATCAAACCTATTTAAAGAATGTGGAAACATTTATGATTCCTCGTCCTCCCTTTCCGACGAAATAATCATCATCTCCGTCTCTTTATTTTTGTTCAGGATTAGCTATTTTACGGCCACTGCAATTACACATCCTATTTAATTCAAGCATACGGTCTTTGCTTAGCTATCAACAAATGAAATGCAAATTAATTATATTGGAGCATTATTTGTATCTCAAATATACATATAAAATAATTGAATCACGCCCTATAATTTCAAAAAATC
>JABASI010006589.1:0-10714 GCA_019776505.1 Tomocerus nigrus
CCAAATTCATGTTGAAACGGCATTGTTAACTTACGTTTTCCCAAGAATTCATTAAAAAAATTAAATAGGAGAACCACCAATAACTTCCTAGTTGATTATAATTGAATCCAATAACCGAAATAAGGATTAATTAAAAATATATTGAGTATTCTGCACTTCATTCTCATTTCAGTGGCTTTTAAGGGTAAGATGAGGGGCATAATGCAAACATACAGAGTATACTCTGTGTCCTTATAGTCTTAGTTATCTCGTTATTTGCATGTAGCACCAAGCTGTTTTCATACTAAAATTCCCTGATAGAAATCATGACAAGTATCGTAAACCTCAAAACCTCAAACATTGGGAAATGTTAGTTCGCAAAAATTACCTTCGATTTATTTTATCAAGCATTACAAAACTAAAAGGCAATGCATTCCTTTCTAAAATTGCATCTATGTGTTTATATAGTGAAAACATGTAAAAAGGAAGTACACCTAAATAGTAAATTAGTAAACATCAAAAAAGTAACCAGTACATCAAAAACACAATACTTGAATACATCTAGTCAGCATCCGCAAATTGGTCAGGATCAATAGGAGGATGTCCATTTTCATTATCATCTCCGTTTCCATTGTTTTGGGTAGCGTCTCCAACTCCGTAATGCAGCCGCATTCTTTCGAATTGCCTGATTCTTTCTTCATCGTCTGAACCAATATCCTCGTCGTCCTCTATTAGACCATGGGCGATACCATCACCGTCACCAACGTGTCCCTCAAATAAGTCATCTGCGTCTTCCTCTGTATTTATTACATTTTCGTTAGTTGTAAGCAAAAGGTAAAAACCAAACCCAAAAATTCATCTCATTCTCATTTAATACATTTGGAAAAGCGGAATAATTATCTCAGAACAGAAATATTTACTACCTTTACCTGACATATCTGAAGATGGATCAGGGTGCAATAAGGTACACTGCTGAACAGATTGGTACATTGCATTTAAACCATCGCTATCATCAGGAACAAATCTAACTTCTGTAATGTCATCTTCACAATCTTGCTCCACACTTTCTTCAACTACTTCTTCTACAACAGAAATTGAGGTAGAGATAAGAAATTAGAAATTAGCATTTTTAGCTTTTCGGTAGGTACACGGTAGGTCGTGTTCGGTGTTCGGGTAGTTAGTTATTAATTATATTTTAACTTTGTCGTGTTACAATTATAAAACGCATTTTTACCTTCATCAGACAGAATTCCATTGATCATAACATACAAGCAATCGGACGAATGAACATTTGGGTCCCTTGAAATCGCATGCAGGGTTATCTTCTTATAAGGTATAGTAAAACCCTCTCCCGATGTCGTATTTATCCATGAGATTATTCTGACAGACACAAAAAGAAGATGAACATATAAAATACTGGCTTCGGAAAAAATGAACGTGTATCGAATTCGCACAAGACAGCTAGCAATGTAATCATTTTATAATATACTACATAGACGTCATAGTATCTGTGCTCTTAGTTCTTTCTTATTGATACCTACTAGTTTTACTGCAAATATTTAGTGCGTTTATTGAAAGTTAAACCCTTAAATCATAATAATTATATAATAAAGGCTAATCCTTGTCTTGTATGACTGAACTTGGAACATAGCATTAATTAAATAAAAATCATTCTACTCAACACTCAGCAAGTCAGCATGCTCCGAAATAAGTTCAGCCATCATCAGCCATACGCTATACAATTGGAGTTGGAATAATTGGATCACAAAAACCAAGGTTGTACTGTACCTACGTCCTACGGTCATACGTGGTTGCGTAAAAATAAAAATAGCACGTTTCATCTTTTCATTTTAAGTGAATGCATGATTATAAATAAGCAATTTACTCTTCGGTAATAAATAAAGTCCCTTTTCCAGAGCTTTTATCATCGATTATAGCTTCAACACCAGTCTGTTCACACCGTACACCTTCAGTGGGAACAGGAAATTGCCGCAAGTAAACCATTTTATTCTCTCCTCGTGTGTTGTTCTATAAGACATAAAAAAACATTAGATTGTACAAAACTGTACCCAACTTCCCAATCCCATCCGTTCATGCCCCCAGAGAGTACTCCATGAAAAATGTTTAAGTAAGTGACAAGTGAGTAAAAATTATAAGGATTTACCACAATCGACAATTTAAAATATGATGTCCGTTGTTGTATGTATATACAGAATACAGATGACTGATATTCCACTTCCAAATTCCACACGCCCCCAAAAATGTTTTGTCGATTTTCCAAAGTATTTATGCTAACGTAAATTCGACGTATTCAGTATTACACTGTCACCTGTTAAATCCGATGCTCTTCTGCCTGCCTCGGTTTTTATGCGCGTTTGTGAGGTGAGTGTTGATTCATACAGTTTGTAGAAAAGGTTTAAGATCATTAAACGAATTACTGGAACAATTTTCTAAATTTTGTTTGTGCACTGGTAAACTGGTAGTCGTAACGTAAGAGTTAAGAAGAGTGACAACAAATACCTTTTACAAAATTTGGTAGCAACTTTTGTGTAATGGAATGGATTTGCAAACCTCGTTATCTTTCGCGCTCGTTTCTTCAACCCCGCTTATAATATTTGGTGATTCGAATGAATCTGTCAGTTGTAAGATGGGAAATTGCAAAGTTGTAGAAATAAAGAAAAACTAAACTACGAGAGCTACTAGAACTAGTCTGTTTTTCATGAATTTGCCTTTTCGAAACAAAGTATTTCATATTTAATCTTTGTTAATGTCAGCTATGAAATCCGTTTGATGTGTCTAATCGGTATAATACGCAACGCACCTTATTAAACAGTCCATTTTCCACCACCAAACTACCAACTCTACTTTAGTAATCACACAGCTCTCCTTCTTCCAACTACTAACTAACTGTTCACTGCTTTCCCTGAAGTCCAGGAACGAAAAGTGAAAGTATCGCATATCGGAGGTTAAAGTAAATGTACATACATGTACCATGAATTTGCTTGAAATAATTTGCCTATACCTGGTGATGCAAAATGCAACTGCGTAGTATTCTATTATAATATTATTCTAAGTACTAATTACTGACAGACTAGGTATATAGTACTGGTTGAGAGACTTTCTCCGACTTTTCACCACTACTTTTCACCAGTACCGCGAGTAATAGGATAATTACAACAATACCGAATAAAAACTCTATTTCTAATGCCTTTACAGAAAATGGCATTGCCAACTATATCACCCTTGAATATCGGAGTGATAGCAGATCCATCATCTTTGGTTTTGACGTACACATATGAAAGTAAGGAAGTAAAAAAAATCCGAAGAAAGAAAAATGCCTTTGAGGGACTTTTCCCAAAAGTCCGATGTTGTTAAAGTTGCCTTTGCAATAAAACAACGACATAGCGAGTACTTGCATAAGGTGCATTTGGTAACCATTGAAAAATTGCTACGAATCATCCAAGAAATTCTTAAAGGATTAGATCGAAGTAAGTAACCCCCACAATCATAATCATAATTATTGTTTTCAAAAAGCCCTTCAAAGTTTAATGGGTAAAATCCGTTTTCCTTGCTGCGCCGGAAGCGGCCGTTTTCTACTAGCCTACTACATACAACCACTATGTGTAGAGTGTAGGTATATCCAGTTTGAGTAATTTTAGAAAGCTTCTAGAATGGTGCTGTTGTACCAATTTAAATACAAACTTAAAATACCTATTTACTCCTTGAGAGACTTTCTCCTACTTTTCACCAGTACTTTCACTTCAAGTTTTACAAAAAGTTGATGTTCATGTAAAATATTACTAATTTTATTTAAATTAATTCTCTCGAGGTTTTAGTGGTAACTTTGGGAAATGGGAAGAATGGTAGTGAAAGCACAATGGAAAAAGGGTTAATATTATTTCCATGTCTGTATGTCACTCAGTTCATTGTATTTAGTTTAGGAGTTGTAGCAGACGTCCGATGTAACCTTTTGAACTGTAATCGTCAAAATAAATTATGCATAATATAGTAATATTATGTGATAAAGTATATTACAGCTACTACATAGGCAATAGGTTTATTTAAGTATATATTTCGGTAGATATCTCACTCAACCTTGTGTTGCAATACATTAATATTATTACTGCTACATACTGTACATCTAATATAATAATCGTGCTCAAAAGCATTTAAATGTAATTTTTATACTAAACCTTTAATCTTTACTGTTTAGGTTCTGCTGTGGCAAAGGTTAATGAGGAATTCAACATAGACCCCGAGGAAGATCTTAATAAGGTGTCTACAAAGGATTTGATGCGGAAAAAGGAATTAATGGAAGAAATTTACAATAAATCCGTTGTTAGACCGGAGGATCCTGATTTTATTTATGACAAGGAAGTCAATTTTGATCCAATTGAGTCTACGAGTCAGCAAAGTCAGAATTATACAGATTGGGATGAAGAAACTAGTGAGACTGATTTTCCGGACAAAAGTATCAAAGTAGATAAAAATTTGGAAAACATGGATTCGTTAAAGCATTCTGAAGTTAGCGGGGCTAGTGATCGAAGTCGGTTGTATGAAGTTGACGACAAAGCAGATTCACTAGAAGATGAAAATCAGCAATTCATTCCATTGGTAATTCCTAGTAAGATTGAAGCTAGAAACAAATCTCTTTTTGAGAAAGCAAGCCCCATAAAGTTAGACGAATTAGATGACATTGGATTGGGAGATATCGAAATAGAGACTGCTGAGACAATTGAATTGGATGACGATGACTTTTGGTGAGCGCCGACTCGCCGAGCGAAATGAATGGTTTCATTTCAGATTTCAAACATCCTAGGCTTTAATCTAACTATATCTAACTACTATGTGAATTTGACGATAATCTTAAAATTAGATATCAAACAATACCCAACATTACCTTTAAATCTGCACCCCCAAGCCCCCAATTATTTAGTAATTAAAATCGATAGATATTTACTATAAAATTGTATTTATTACGCAAATATATATATATTCCATATAAATGTGCCCCATATCTCAAACATTTATAAAATTTAATTATAAGTTTTATGGGGTAATTAGTAGCTAGATTATTATAATATTTTATACTTATTTAGGTTTATTACTTTGTAATAAAAAGATACAAACGATTTTACTTATAGATAGCATCTACTCTACTCACTGACTACATACTACTTACATACTACATCCATACTACATAGGTAATAGATAGGTAAGGTAGGTCTAGGGTCTAGGCGTCTAGGTACTAAACGTACTACAGATTTTAACGCGTAACTTCATTCCAACTCATTTCATTCAACTCTTTTCATTCTAAAATAAACATTAACTTCAAAAACCTACCTAAAAGTCAATAATAATTAATCATTTAGTTAGATCGACTGTTATATGTTAGGTATCATTATGTGCTTTAGTTTAACTAACTAACTTTATTTCAACTTTGTATAACACTCAACCTTAAATCGATCCATATACATCGATCCATATCCAACAACAATACTGATTTGTAGCACTCTTCTGCAGCCTCTAAAAATCTCTCTTTACTTCGACCGAATTTTGCTTAGGTAGCTCAATAAAATCATTAATTAAGTCAATAATAATAATTCAACAACTTACAATCTTTTCATCGTAATTTGCATAACAATCAAGGCACTATAAGCTCTTCAGTAATGGAAAGTTGTGGCACAAAACTTTGTACTTTTATTTTTTAAGTAGTTATATTTATAGATAGGTAAGCATAAAAACTAGTACAACTACGCAGCATTACGCATTAGACACACTTAATTGATGCCTCTCTGTTGTTGCTTTATTTATTTGTATGCACAATAATGCATTATAATAAGTATTTATAATAATATATTATATCTACCTAAGTACTAGGTAGGTCTGTCTGTATACTGATCAACTATAGGTCATATTCATATCGTAGTTTTTGTTTGAGAAAACATAAAATATTTTTTTGCATCACAGCTAAAGTCTCTTCTGTGATTGTCTCAGATTACTATGATTGACTTCAGACTGAAATTAAGCGTAATAGTACTTGAGAAAGGCCTTGGCAATTGAGAACATGGGACTGGGAGCAAACCCAATAGGAACTTTAAGGTTTAATTTCAATTACGTAATTCATTAGGAACAAACAAAACAACAGATAATAATATTCTGTAGAATTTAATTTTTATATTATAGGTTACATCTTTTCCAATTTTAAAGAGATCAACCTGAGGGACTTGGTTTACTTTTCATATTCCTAAGATGTATTGGTATTAATCCAACTTCTAAGACTCCTTTTGAGCTACAGTCAACGTTAAGACATGAAGTAAAGTATGACTGTATTATACAAATCAACAAATCTCCGTTATCAATCATTTACTAATTTTTATCTACCTAATTTTATTGTGTCACGTTGTAGCTTCTGTATGATATGAGCTATTGACATACTGAATTTTGTCTGTATACACGTAGCATTAGTCTGCTATTATCGAAATCAGTAACGAGACACCCATCGAATTCATTTCAAAATCAATGCGTGTCACCTAGTCACTCTGTTAGAAAATTACTACTAAAGAACTAATAAATTAATTTATTAATCATGGAGACGGTACTGTTTCATAAAGGGAAAGGTTACTAGTAATAATTCTAATAATATCTTGCTAAGACGTATTGAACCTTACAATCCCATAAAGTATCGTATCATCCTACCTCAAATACTCAAATTCCGTGATCCTACCTAACAACGTATACCTAATACAAACACACCACAGTCTGGGAAAAGTGTGCATTTACTAGAGAAGCTAACCTAAATTGAAATGGTTTGTAAAAATTACCAATTATGTTTTATGTTTAACCAGATAGCTTAACTATTGCTAAGAATGTTTGTCCAACTTTTTCAGCTTCAATTAGAGGTAAAGACGATGTAAAATGCTGTAAAAAAATCTGGTCACCAGAGTTCACGTACCAAGCGACTTGGGTAAAGCAAGTTTGATATGTAGTAGATGGATACGAGGGAACACATTCAGCTATTTGATACGGTCTTTTAAATTCAAATCCATGTTTCTTAAGATAAATACGGTATCCTAGTGGTTCTGGTTCTAAATCTTTGTCATCTCGGAACAGTGTGTAATAAACCTGCAATAAAATCGATAAAACATTTTACGATTAATTGCATACTTATTATAAATATAATAAGGTCAGCAATAATAGTTGCAACATTTTTTATACACGTCAGATACATTTAGTAGCTAGACTTATTAAACTGTCACCTGTGCAAATATCAGATGAAGTCCGCTTTCCGAAAAAATAACGGACGTACCATTAGCATCCAAAGATAGTCCTTGATACCACATATTGTCATTGAAACCGTATTCGCTTCCGTTATCAGCGATATACCATGGGCCGATGTGTTCTACTAGAAAGAAAAACAAGTGTGAGAAGACAGCTTAATTAATTAGCAATGCTACATAATTATCTTTCAGTGTGATGAGGTGAACATTTTACGAAACTAAATAAAAAAAAATAAAACGTAACATTAACTTATTAATAACTCTTATTTCTGGTTTGGTGAAAATAAATGAAAGTTTACGATTTTCTTCACTAGTTCCATTGACAGGGAAAATCTTTTTCAAAGTGCCCTAACTTTCAAGGTTTAAAACAATTAAGTAACATTCTTTGACCAAATAAAAAGTTGAATCTTAAAGCCTTACGTCCACGCCGGCGGATTTCCACATCGGGTCCATTAACAACCAAATATGCAGCTCTGGTATCTAAAATCAACCAAAGGGACGATAATTACAAAGTTTAAGAGCCATTTATTAAGTAAGCGAATAGATAGAACGGTATTCACTAAACTACAAAAAATAAAAAGAACTCTAGAAAAAAAGGTACACACAAACACAACAAACTAAAAGGATAAAATCTCAAGTTTCAGTTATTTAGGATTATGATGGACTATAGCCTAGCCGTACAGTATACTACAAGAGAAGCAGAGTAGGAAATACCGCAGCGAAGCGAAGGCTGCCTTGCTAGAATTCTACTTTGATTCGCTCTGATCCGAGCATTCTTGAGCTTCATTTTAAGCTTGGCAATAGCAACTCGATCTTTCTCTCTAAAAAGAGCCATTCTTCTACTCATTTTACCTCGTTCCCTGTCTCGAATATGAGAACCACTAGCAGTAGTTGGAGACCAAACTTCATTTTCGGACGCTGTTGTAGCATTCTCCCTTTTCGTACTAACTTGCCGTCGAAATCGATTATGTTCACTCTTCCCTTCTTCATTTTTGACATCCATTTCAGACTTCATAACTCTATTTTCGAAAATTCCGTCTTGCTTTTTGCGGTTCTCAACAAGTTCTGGGATCAATAATAGGATTTCGCTGATTTGACTTTGCAACTTATCATTTTTCACCTCTAATGCTCGTATACGACACATAAACAGAACAGATGCCAACACGAACAGAAGAGTAATTCCTATAAGAATCCTAGCGGTGTGGTTGGTTTTAATCTGTATGGAAGTCTCCGCTCCAACATTCCAGCTTTCATTAACTATATTAATATTTTAATAAGAACAATTAAAATCAATGCGAAAATGCACTCGAATTGTTAAAAGCGATGGACTCCTTTGCTGGGGAGGTTGAGCCTTGGCCCTGGGCGAGCTAACGCTCGTCGCTACATGAAATTATTTCATGGAAATTATATTATTGATGTTCAGTTGGTTTGTAATCTAACCATTTATTACTTGTATCAATGTATTTAATTTATATGTAAATACTTACAAACTTAAAACAAACAAACCACACTAAACAACCAGCCACTACTGTCCTACCTAAATATTATGTAAAAAGGTCTGTTGAATAATAAATAAATAAATAAAATAAATAATAATTTAGCTACACTTTACTTTCATATACCTACATCTTAATATTGATACATCATTGATGCATGTAGTACTGTGTCATAATATTAGCATGAAATTGAAATGGAAAGCATTAAATATTACCATTAACATTAAAATTACAAGTATTTATTATTAACTATTAATATAAATGTACCACATCCAATTAGTGCAAGTGCTATATATCTGCTAATGATGCTATCCTTTGTGTGTTCATTTTCCCAAATCATTATCTATTTTTTCTCTCTCTGTTCTGTAAAACCTGTAATGTTTGTCATAAAAATTCTACTTTTCTCTGTATTATAAAATAAAGGTTTAAAAACGAATGCCATTCCACGAATGCTATTGCTAAATAATCATAATCAAGAATCACAAAGCTAAAATTGAATGTGTATTTGTATTTTGTATAGGGTAAGTGGTGAATGGTGAACAGTACTAGTACTAAACAGTAACAAAAACAAAGATATTATAATAGCGAGCAATTCAACCGAATTAAACCCCCCTTTCACACCTTTTTAGCTCTCAAAATGTTGAAATTGTTGTTTTTGTTTATAATGCGAAAATGCGAATCTTCTTACCAGGAATGGAAATCTTAGCTTTCCCTTCTTGTGTCATGATATCGGTATTGAACCTGGTATCGCCGCTGCAAATGAATCCGAGTTCTTCCGTCTCCGTAACACTATCTTTCTCTCTTTTTATCATAACAAATAATGGTATCCAGAACCAGCTCAGTCAGATCTTTCGCATAAAGTCACGTAACACCACGAACAGAGCGTTTCCTTCAATTCCTTCTTCTCCTGCCTGTGTTGAAAAACATGTGCCGCATTGTTTTAAATTTTGTAACTGCATTACTATTGGTAAGGATTAAACTTTCATTGACTTTTACAAAACGGCACGGCTACAAATACGAAATTCAATCATACTTGCACAAATTGCACAGTATTCGGACTTAATTACAGATTGTTGATTTCTTTGCTAAAACTTGACACAAAAGCATTTAATAATACGAAATTATTGATGCAATTAGCCTGTGCGTTATCCAAAATCCAAAACGGTAAACCTGAATTTAATCATAGAAAAATTGAGTTTTGTTTGGTAATGAGATTGTGATAATAATATTATTACCAACCTTTTTATTTATACAATCCAGCAAGTGGCAAGACTGCCCATGAAGTCGTCAAAAGTCCGAAGTCCGAAATAAACGGTATGTAATGTAAACCAACCAGGTTTGCAGTGCTGAAAACAGATTATAATAAGTCAGTGAAGAGGACAGGGACAGGACAGTTGAGAGATCACGAGTAGTGGGGAGAGGAGGACTGCTAGACACCAGACACCAGACAACTGCTAATCGTGTGGAAGGAAAGGACAAGAGAGGAATTTCTGACTAGAACCTGGAACTAACAGCAAACACTAAACTACTGACTGCTGGATATTATTAAATAACAGGTGACAGGTAAGATGTCATAAATATAATTATAGGTTCGTGTAAGATGTAAGATTGTAAGTTTTAAGTTACCTAAGTACAAAATAAACTAGCAACCAACTAGTAATAGTGAGAGTGACTAGTCACTAGTATTTATTATAACAGTAACCCGATATTCTTAAGGATTCTACCTTTTAAATAAATATGTAACAGGTTCCGTTTGTGCTGTTTTGTGGTTGTCGCTTTTTGCTTTGGACAGTATAGTTGGCCTGATTTGGATTTAAAACTACTTTTGGAAGAATCAATAACTAAACGCAGAATAAAGAATAATCCAGCCTTTCTGAAATGTTAATAATTACGTAGTTCCTGCTCGAGTCCGACTTTTTGAGCTTTATAACAGACCACCGTTTACTTACAGGTATACCA
>JABASI010006590.1:0-10713 GCA_019776505.1 Tomocerus nigrus
AATAATGTAGCGGAAAATGTTGGTAGAAATATATGCACATGTATACTGTACAAAAATACAGGTATATATAATAGAAATGTGTATGCAGCAAAAATTAAATCTCATCTTTCAGTGCCCTACATACTACAGCAGTTCCATTGGCGGGGCCACTGTTTTCTCAATAGAGTCAGCAAATTAGCCGTAGCGACTTTTACAGTTAATAAATAGTCTTTTAACACAATTACAATTTTGTCATCATGAGAATACTTATATACTTTTGAAAAAATTGATGAGATGACGTAAGTTGATATTTCTTGTATTATAATCTCAAGGCGAAAGAACGAAAGTAGAAAACATAAATTACATCAGCCGCTGTAAGATGTTGCATAAGAGTGAAATAGCCACAAAACAAAAACCACAAATTCCTTTATTATTTTAAGATAGAAATTTTAGGCCATGACAGTATTCCTTTAGTATTTAGAAGTTATGAAGGTTGTTTAGCCAATTCCCATTCATTCAAAAAATATTTTCTGAGGTCTGATTTACCAGATAGAATACATTTGCAATGGTTCATTGATTAGTTTGTTTTAGTTGTGTAAAAATAGATGTTACCTGCCTACATGATCAATTGGCGATAAAAGTAAATCCACAAAACCTCAAACACCATGTGCCAAATTAAATATTTTACATTTTAATGTCTGTAACGTAAACTCATAACTCTAAAATTTCGATTACATCAGTCTTAACTCTACTCCATCAACAATTGCATTATTGGATATGGGACAGAGTAAAGGAACGGCAATTAACGGAGCGATGATTTGGTAGATCAGAAAATCTCATTTGCGTCAATAAAATTTTTGTATCCATCTAAGCTTCCTCCAGTGCAGTGCCGTCCGTGGTTTGCGATGTCATTACATTTATCAGAAATCTTGCGCCTAAATTATTCATACATGCAAATGTCAATTTCTTAATCTTCCTTAGAGTCTGTCTGTCTATCTGTGTCTGTCTGTTCTATTAATGTTCATTTATTTTGTACATCTTAACACAATTTCACACTTGGTCTGGATTCCATATTCCAATTTAGACAGTAGCAGAGTGTATATGGTTATAAATTTATGAGGAAAGGTCGTACCCATTTCAAGGCAAGGGTTCGGTTAAATATTCATGTCCATATAGTGCACTGCATGGCCAGTAATATTCGGATACAAAATAGAATGAAATGATAAGCAGTAGAGGAAGATATGCCTAATCCAGAAAGATTTGCACTTAATAATTTCTGCGACATGGTTTCTAAAAAGCATTGGAAAATCGATCCTCTGACATCCACTTGCTTGCAGTAATGTGCACACCTACATATTCAAGTGAATAATAATATTTCCAACATTTCAGTTAAGGTTCATTCACTAGACTCGTATATTGCTATATACAGTTCCTTTGACACAGATTGAAAAGTGCTTACCCAAGCAACCTCGCAGGCCCTAGAGTTTTAATATGTTGAAAAATATATTCGTACTTGTGCTCCACATTGATGTGCACGTTTCTAACTTGTTAAGTAAGTACCTCTACTTAGCCAAGCTATTATTAGCCGAATATCTTTGTTCACGAAAACATCTATGGGACGAAATGACAAAGATGCGCTTAATAATAAATAAAGACATACGTTAGCACGGCTAGCATACGCATACGCACGGCGTAATCAAGCATTTCTAACGCATACCTGCTGTTTGTTAGTCTATATTTGGAAAATTCCTCTCAAATTAATTAACGGATAAAGTTTATGCTTTACAAAATTTGTCGTAATCTTATAAAATTTTAATTATCTTCCCCTCCGTGTAACAAAGTACTACCCATGCAATTAAAACTTAAAATGTATGGTAAATAGTTCAGTTTCAAATAATATTATACTGTACCCTGCAACTTACATTACTTACATAGTATACTTTATTAATTGCAGGAGTAAATAAATTGCAATAAATGGATTATTGAATTAAATTATTAAATTCGGCAAAATACACTCCTACTTATAAGTATGAGATGAGACTCTTCACAATTTTAGATTGTCAAGGCTTTTTCTTTAATGACTGAAATAAGTACATTTACATAATAGATGTTATATAATATGTAAAGTACCTACTCATCACAGATGTTTTGACCCAAAAATCGGTTTTTGTTACGGTATGTATGTGCAGCATTCATATACGAATATTTTTCAAAGCACTTTAACACAGCTGGGACCGTGGGACGTGATTTTGCACTTAATAATTTGTAATCAGACTCACATAGCGATTAGCAGTTCAATTGCAGTAAAATATAATTAGATTAGGTATAGCTCATCTCCTTTATTTAGTTACCTATTTAATCGCATTAAACTCCAAACTCAGCATCTCTTACGCGAAACATTAGTTTAATTGCAAAATGCTTTTAATCAATGTATGCAGAAGTATTCGAAGGCATAACATGGAACTTTACTCTGAGTGAGATTACATGAGCTTAGTAAAACTACAGATACAGACGGAGTGAGGTTTGACCTGTTCTGATAATCTTCCGCAGATTTCCAACGATGTCAGAACTTGAGGCATTCACTTACATTATCACACCAACACTTAACGCCTACATTATAATAAGCTACTTGCAAATTGAAAGTACCTTAACAAAAGCTGCTGATGAGCAGAAATGACTTTACAACAAATCCGTTTTATGTTAATTACACAGCTTTGTAATTTAAATATATCCACGTATTAATTGTTCTGTCTTTCTAGCCAGCTACGTGATTGCATTGGGAATTACGTATAAAATGTAATTTATCATTAATTATTATCTCTGCAGTACTTTTGTTCATAGTTATCTTGAGATTAATCAAATTATAAAATGAAACTCATATACATGCATAATAATAGCAGATTGTACTGGTACGTGCGTATGATATGATATATGGCGCATTGTAGTGAGTGGGAGTATGTAATAGAATGCAATTTATTTAATAAGTGTAACCTAAGGGGCATTATATGCAAATAGAGAAGTATATATAATAACATATTCTTATGAGCAGCTCTCAATTTCAAAGTTGTAACGGATTAATTTTTTTTAGTTGAGACCACAATTTGCAGCAATCTGATAGATCTTATTTCTTTCACAGTTTCTGTTTCTCCATAGAAAATTTCGATCCTTTGTTTACGTACGATGATGGACTATAAGATTGACGAGCATTGCAAAACTTCAGCTCGACAATGTATTAATTATGAAATTTTCTCATCGTTAATAGCATTCAAGTTAAGATAGGATCTAAAACTCAGACATAGCTAACTATGTCACGTAATTTGTCACTTTTTCCTGGGAATTTAATTATCATCTTTTTGCTCTCGTACTACATTATTTTATATTATAGTCTCTTGTCGAACAGGGGATTTTACTGTTTTAGAACGTGCTAATTCTTTTCATATCAAGAACTTTCTGTAATGAGCAAAATCAAACTTGCTGCGTACTTTGATACGGGTTTAGTATTTACATGGGTTGTCAATTGCTCAAAGCAGAAGCCACGACAGTTCAAAGAATAGCTGATTTAAATGAGCATGTGAGTGCGCCTACCTACGTGTTGGTATTCATTCAGTGCTTGTTGTTGTGGACATTGTGGAGTGTTTACTCCTTTGCTTTTGATGCATCCCGAACAAGTCAGTCTTCAGAATCAGAGAGAAGTCAGAATACAGAAAGTGGAGTGCACACTTACTTCCATGCAGTTATACCCATAGTCGTTAGTTAGAATTGTATGTAAGTAGCTAGAGTCAAATGTCATTGCAAAGCATGCTAAAGCTAAAACCTTACTCTCACTTTGCTTTTCATGCACAATACATAAATATTTTCTCTGTTTTAACTTATCTTGCGTACTATATTCTTGTGTACTATTTTAGGTAGGTAGTAGGTACTCACAGTGTCTATGTACAAAAGGACTAAAAAGAAGTGAAGTACAGTTTCTGCTTAGTTGGATAATCGCATTACTTAACTTCCCTGTTCGTTTGGAGTTAATCTATGTGAAGTACACTCAGACAGCATCAGTAATAAGCCGAGCACACTACTGATGCAATATGAAATAGGATGTACTTACGCGTATAAAGTATAGTATATATAATCTGGTCTAATTGTCTCTGAATTCGCTAAATAGTTGTTGTTATGCATTATAATTGCATTATATATGTATGTTATATTTTCTAGATAAAATCAGTTTGCAGTACATTATAAATATTGCCATATTAAAAAATATGTTTGATATATTAATATTATATGAAAAATTATGCTAAGGTATGAACACGTTTCGTGGTTCAACTCAAAACTTTTCACGTGAATTCCTAAGAGCACATGTCAGAGCATATGCAGTTATCTTTTCAATGAAAAGTCAGATATGGAAAATGGTAGGCACAGAGCTCAGTAATGGAAGGTAGGTCCGGTAGGTGTTTACTTTAAAACAGTACGAGACTTCGTTTTCGTCGAAGTACATAAGTTAATAGATGTAGAATTCCAAAGAGAAGCTAGTGTCGTGCTGTTAGCAGTAACCGGAGCTAAATTAAATCCTTCTGGACAACTGAACTGTCTTCATTTATTTATTAGTACCTACAGAGATGCACAAACATTTGTTCAGTGTTCTTTGATCCTACAGCATAGCAGCATGAAAACTCCTGAAAGAAAGTACGTTTTGGTTTGGAAAGTAAATACATTTGTCGTCTCGTCGTCAACTTTCTGTCCCGTATTAGTTTTTCCATCTTTTCAGCCTTTCTCAATCTCAGAACAACAAAGAAGAATTTCGGAATTAAATCCAGGACTTAGGGACTGCAATGGAATTTCTGATACGTCACGGGTAAAAATAACCTTGACTCAGACAGAGTCTCATGAAAAGTCAACACATCTTCGCAATTCCAAAGAAAACTTACTTTGAAAGGAACCCCTACAAAGCTTCTGTAAAAGAACAAATTAAATGTTGCTAAACACAATTCATGTGGATCTTTCTAAAGAGAGAATTGACACTGCATTTGCTATAGCACAAAAAAATGATTAGCATTACATGGCAGTGACAGCGAGCATTTTTTCGTCGTGAGTAGTGTAAATGGGCATTTCCATTGTATTACGTAACACTCTTCCCTTTTTAATTAATGTATCCACACAACACACTATTACATATTATTGACGCTTTAAGTGTTGAGAAAAGTGCAGGAGATGAACTTTTCTTTAACGACCACCTGCTATGAGGATGGACAATTGCAAAAGAGGCATATCCATCGCACATTTTCTGTGTACGGTAAATTGCACAATGTTTTATTGCTTACGAAATGGTAAAGGGCGATGGAAACGTCGAAGTTAAAATACATCAAAGCAAATACGTTATTTGAGGTCGTTACTGTGTATTTACTTAGACATTGAAGTAGGTATGCATTACTGCCCACAGAACAACAACACAATAAGCAGTTGCATGCTGCGTTAAATCTCTGTTTCTAAAAATAGCCTTTTCCCTTTGATTTACTGGCTATTGTATTGGATTTCTATCAGTCCTATCCCATGTGTATAATCAATCATTATATGATGTCAGATGTAAGTATTTGAAGTTTGGGACACGGCGTATGTGGGTCACGACGTATTTAGGTAACCTTTCTACTCTTTATTAAGATCATTGGGTAAAAAACTTTTGATCAGTACTGAGTACTGATTGTAAAGTAAATGTCAAAGAATGGGAATAGAAAACTTTGAAGTTCTCCAGTCATTCATTTTCTTTTAATTGCTCGAAAAGTCGGGTCATTTAACATTTTATTTTGCACAGTCGACGAGACACAGTACTGAATCAAATGACTGCATCGGCTTAATCTTTTTGGCAGGTCCATGGTCCATGTCCATGTACATAACGGTGTAGTAACATCTCGTAGTAGTTCTCATGTTGCCCTTGAAGTGAGTACTGGAATTTAAAACTTGTCAAGTTACTTCATCAATCAAGTAATTGAATAAATCTAAGTTTCAATTAATTGTTATTTGAACTTTTCATTGTTTCTTCAATTCCCTGTCTTATTTCTAGCAAAAAGAGGTAATAATTTGTCGTGGAAGGTTTCGAGCCTCGATCAACAAAAGTAGGCACCTACTAATAGTAAATATGATCCCAATTCTGGTGTTCAGAGTAGAGGACTTGGTTTTCCTTAAAGTTCCTGAGGAAGATCTGTTGTAAGAACTGTCGTGGACTGCAAAAGAGCCATTAGAAAATTCTTTCGACCTTTGGGGAGCGATTTTTCAAGGAATGATTTTCGTCGCAGAGTCAAATTCAAAGAGCATGAGACTGAAAAATCATTAAAGAATGTATTTTAGAACCATAAAAGGTTTTCCGGTGGTCAGATCAAATCAAAGGTATAGTTTGACCGCTAAATAAAGTGCTCGTCAAGGAGTATCCTCTGGGTGTTTACTTGGTTTTTCTCTTGTGCTGTTTATATTGAACAAAAAGAAAACAATCAGTGGATGGATGCCCCTTGGTGCTCGTAGTAAAACACAGTTTTCATATGCGAATTCTTTATGACAAGAATGTCCGATAAGATTCAACAGTCGATATTAGTAAATAACACTTGAGTTAGGTAGATTACAAGATCTAAACCATATAATTTTTATTGTTGATTGCAAACCAAATACATTGAAGTAATAGTGGCATAATTTGTTACATATTTTGAACTTTTGAAGTGTTCAACCTCAAAACAGTTGCATTCATTCGTTCCGCTCATTAATGCATACTTATAATTATATTCCCATTTATGTACTTTATGTATTATTATAATCTATAATATATTTAGTTATGTCGTACACTACACAGTACAGGAATTAGCGTACTACGTAGCTCTAAATCAAAAGTACATACGTACTAATCCCAAAGATAACACAATTAAATGGATAAGCTGTGCTTGAAAAGACGATGACCTATTGTCGTCTGATGGAAGCTTTACATTAATAGCCTCCGTCGGCGACAATTTTGTATTTTAGTAAATATGTTTACACACCCATGATTGTGATGATACTGAATATTGAAATCGATTGACATCTCTTTATGATATATCTCTATGTACAGTTGAAACTACATTAAAATTATGTCAGTACTGTAAGGAAGATATTTTATTTTCTTAGTAATTTATTTGTATAACTTAAGGGAATAAACTGTCTCCTCTATGATGGGTTTCAGTAGAATGAAAATAAACGTGTTCAAGTTCTGCAATATCAGTACACACAACACAAAGTAAATAGGTAGCAGGATTTTATGGGTGCAACTACTGTGATTAACACTTAGAAGTAAGTACGCGTACGTAGGCATGCTACTTATATAGGTATAACATGTGTACTGTACTGTGTCATTGCAGACAAGGAAATGAAATATGCATAGTAAGTAGAAGAGTTTACTATTCCGTGTTCTACTTTAAAATCAGGAGAAGATGACATTTAATGACAATTTCTTTCCGCTACCTTGTGATACCTCTAGTTATTGCTTCTTAAGGAGCTCAGCTACTTTACTACTTACAAAATGAGTAATTTAAGTATTATAATATTACCATGCACTTATAAGTACTCCACCTGAAATGGAGTATCAGGTATGCACATAACTTGTATGTATACTCTGTACATGAGTAAATGTTAGGAAAATATTGTAGATTACTATTACCATACTTTTTTCACATTGATATTATTCTCATAGCTACTCGTACATAATAATAAGTGAACCTAGCAGGAACCTTCCTTAATCTCTATCTAATGTGACTTGTTATTTAACAGAGTATTATAAAGTAGGTTCCCTCTTACTCATTTTATAGCATATAAACCTAACGTGGGTAATAATCTGTTGACTATTTTATTTCCTTGCACTCATTACATGATAAGGAACTGCATAATAATTGTCAGCACTAGATATTCAAACTTGCGATACGTAAACATGAAATTGTCAACACTAGATATTCAAACTTGTGGTACGTAGACATGAAATTGTCATTCTATTACTTAATATGTTCAATGTAACTTCAAAGTGTTCCAAAATGTTATTAGCATCTACACATTTATACCAATGCTTCGTGGTTGAATACGCTTACACCATATAAGAATAGGTATAGACGCTACACATCATTTCAGAAGAGACAGGGACAAGTTACTATTTTGCAGAGCTATTGACAAAGTCGGCATGTCCTAAATGCAGATGGATATAGGAATTATTTAGTTCATTCATGTTCAATACGAATACTAAGTAGACAATGACATCAAACAATGACATTTGAAGTACCTGTCGTGCGCTACCATTTGATCTTTGAACTAGTTTTATTTTTATCTCTCGAAGGAAAGGCAAATTGAATCCTCGTGGACTGTCATTCCATTTCCACTAAAAGTTTATTGAAATTAAACTGTGATCTACTACAGAACACAGAACTAAATTAGCCTAACGTTTAGATCTTCTTGTTGAGACCTTCTTCTGAGTAATATAGAGTAAACCAATAAGGAAATTATTTATTATTGCTTTAACTCCATCCACTCTTCCATTCTCATTGCGTAACTGCGTAATTCATAGTAGTTATACTACGCCGCGCGACGTAGTAATCTGTATGGTATGTAGTGTAGTGAAACCTTAAATGCTATTCTTGTGTCACATAGTGAATAGGACTATAGGGCATCCAAACATAATAGGTATGTACTTATTTGTTGGGGCAAATATAATGGAAAAAGATGAGTAAATTTAATTTACGTGAGTAGACATAATATTATATATTACTAGCGATTTACGACAGCATCATGGAACTTATTGCAAATAGCAAATGACAGGAAAGCAACATGCCAGCAAAAATGTATCGCTACGAAAAATGTTTGGATTTCTGTGAATTAAGTGGCACTCACGAGACCATAGCAAACAGTAAAAATTACCGTCGTGACAAAAGAATATCTATTTCAACTAGCTCTCGTTTGCGATATTTGGGACATTATATAGAAGTTAATTGATACAATTACATTATTGTGATGATAATGATAGATGCTAAATTGCTTTTGTTTCATACTCATGTACAAATTAAATAGTTTAATCTTCAAGGAGGCGGAGGGTTCCAATTTACCAATTATATGTTATAAATCTTACATCATATCACAACTCTTATATATCAGCGACTAGAACCAAATACATTGTACAAAGTTTACATATTTAGTACCTAAATGTCAGATATCACTGCCGAGATTTCCAAAGCCACTAATCAAGCTTTACCTTCTTGTAAAGGTTTAATGTGAATAAATATATTTAAAGCATGAAAGAATGGAAGTGATGGAACTAAACATGTAAATATTAGACGGCAGGAAAGATAAGTCAATGCATGCTATAGAGGAAGTACAAGCTACACGCTTGTGCATGGTAAAAATATGTAACGATACATACGAACTCCTTACATTACACACATACAGTACACCAAATTGAATCAAAAAGCATAAGTAGGTACATACATACTATTTTTTCTGAATGTGTTCTAAGCAATATGAGACAGTTTTACATTTATACACATGGACATGGTTAGTAGAGACAGACCTAAGCAGAGAGTATGATGGGTAATAAGCATGTATGATAGAGGAACAGTGGTAGACTGTGTCACGTTCACGTCTTGTCAAATGCAATCACGAAGTGTATGCCACGTAATTTCATTATCCAAGCGACGAGCAATGTTACTTGTACCTCTCTATACCGACAGCCACCTCTCGTCTATTGGACATTATGTAGCTTGAGCAGGATTATACGGAAACTTCTGATACAATCTTCAGGAAACAATAATAACAACTCGCGACTGACTACAGCAGAAAACTTGGTTCGAATCAAATCGATTTCGAAAATCAATTCAAAGTTAACAATGAGAGAAAGTGATCGAGTACCTAAGCACATACACAACGAGATTTAAATGTGACGTTCTTGCACACCCACGGCATTTCGGATTTATTGACTTTTGAACTTTCTAACAATTCCCAACGTGTAGCTACCTATCATCATACTATCAGACTTATTGCATCTCCCTTTTTCATCAATTTTGCCCTTTTACTCCTTAACTTTGACTAAGAAAATAATTTCACCAAATATAACACGTTTAAAGTGCCTTTGAAATCGTGAAGGTAAAAATATAAGAATTCCAGACAAATGTATAACTGTTTCATAGAGTTCTCGAAACTCTGACTGAAGTTAATTGTATATGTATGTACTAATTCAATCCCTATTAGTTGAAATCTCGGCATATTTTTTTGATTGGGAAAGAAAAACTGCCGGATGAGTTCACATATATTTCTGACTGTATTTTCTCCAATGTAAGTATGAAAATATGAAATGAGAAGAGTGTATTTTTGAAATGATGTTTTCCATTTTGACTGAATGCGACTGAAGGATGCTGAATTATGCAATAAGGTAGACCTGCCATGTGCTACCATACTATTCCTACCAGTATGTATTGAATATCAGTTTTCCCTTCACCCCTGTTAAGCTAAAAATGCATCTAGTAAGTACTACTAGTGCTAAATCTAAAAATATGAATTCTGGGAACCTCCTCTCGCTCGACTGTGTGCATTTGTCATTTTCGTATTTGAATTTACAACATAATTGGTTTTTAGTACAGCAATATCCAAAACTCAGAAATAAAAATGGGAAATGTGCAATTTACAGACTCTAAAGGCGATTTTGCAGATTTTTATCAGCATGTTAGGGAGAAAAACACTTCAGTTTAAAAAATATCA
>JABASI010006591.1:0-10712 GCA_019776505.1 Tomocerus nigrus
GTATACACAGAGCAGCTACGGCTACGTGGCTACGGTACTCTGAATAATGGCTAAAATGTAGAGCAAGCAAACTTTCCAGTGAAAGTACAAGGCATGGGAAAATTAAAAGTAAATTGTACTTGTAGTCACGTCGTATTTTAGGCATATACTCTGAAATTACGCGACATCCCAGCCCAATCTACGTCCAACGTGCAAGTTAGCGATGCACTTACAAACTTCTTCATTCCACATATTTTAAATCGTCCCAAAACTCAAACTATAGGAATGTGAATAGAAATTGAGACCGGAGCAAAACGCATACTCTCACTCTAAATTAATATAAGTATTTCAAACGTTAAATATTAACTTTCTAAGCTACCTATTTGTACTTTGAGAGTGAAAAAGCCCAAACAACTCTTCTACAACATTATTTAATGGTAGGTACCCTACGTGTACTACAAATTGTTTCGTAAAAGCTGTAAATATAGTTCTACTAAGTTTGTAAATAAGTTGTACCAATTATCAACTAAATCAACGTGTGTATATGTACAAAATTTAATTTTGTCAACACAATCACAAAGTTGAACTCAATACTATCAATGAACGTGATACACGGCTCTAAAATGTCAGACAGGGCAAGATATCGTGTTGCACAACAAAGTTAAGGTGACACTGTGTAATACGATAGCATACGCGTTGCTTGAAGTCACAAATGAAATACAAGTCAAATAAATAGTATAAAACCGAAGCAACTACAGTTACTTGACGATTTCTGTTATTTCTACTATGATCCTATGAAGTACTCGTTAAGTGGGAGTATAAGTAATTGCATAAATAAAGTTTATATCACGTATTTTCGTTAGACACTACGTTAGTGTTTGGTATTTGACAATTTGACCCTTTTTTTAAGAATGTTAGCTTGGGTCATAAATAATGACAAGACTTTTAAATTGTTATTAATGTGTGCTCATTAGTGTTGGTTTTCTCCACACAATTTGACATGAATAATTTTTGTCGCATAGTCAGTGAACATAATACTACATTTATTGGACAGTTTTGAGTAATTAAAGAATGTAAGTATACGTAATAAATTAAAAGTATTAATATTGATACGATATAATTCAGGAAGCACTCCCTACAGGATTCTTTAATGTTTAATATTATGTGAAAGAGTCCATTAAGTATCTCGGTGTGCTTGCTGTGGAAAACGTGCTGTGCTGTTGCAAGCGAGATGAGCGTCGTAAATGTAAAAGGTACTGTCAGAGAGTCTGCGTTTAGTTGTTGTCAGACAGGCAGGCAGGCAGGGACTTGAAATTTAGTTCTATTATGTTGGTTTACACTTAAACAGTTTCTAGTATCTGTATTGTAGATATTTATAAACGTAGAAGAAGAGCATTATGTAAGTATCGCTAATGAAATGAACATTTATTCATGAATGCGTTAGTCTCAGCTAGACAATTCATTACTTACTAAAATGAACACTATTCCCACACAGAAATTTCTGCCGGGAAAACGGGAGAAGTGTTGCGTGAGTGCTTTAAGCACATTTAGTGCATTTCATATCTCCACTTTCACTCAGATTATTCCAAAATGAGAAATATCTAGCATTTAACAGGACGGTAGACGGAGACGGATATGAATGTTATGATAGGCTACAATTATCAATGCTCCTCCTGACTGAAACTATTATGTAAAATATAGAACGTTTCATTTCATTTCTCTTCTAAAATACAATGTCATGCCTAATATTGAATAATCTACTACAACCTGATCATTAGTTCTGCTAATAAATAAAGTGCAACTTAAATTATGATTTAGGCTCCGGATACTTACGTCGAAATTATGATGGAAGCCAGTCAAAATGCCTCACACACTTGGCTAATTAAATATTAGGGCACAGCATATAGAGCACTTCCTGTCAATTCATTCTTTTTAATTGGCTGGCCTTGCTTGGCTCTGCAAAATCAATTAATCAGACAAGAGCCTTTAAATTATGCATGCCTCATCCTATAAAATAATTTTCTATGCAATGCTCCAATGGATTTTCAGAAACAATTTTTCCCTTTTTGTCTGCAGGAGGAATCTATGCAAATCAAGATAGTTTCACAGATGGTGCAGTTGCTCGGAGAATGGGCCGAATTGTTCCCATATGACTTCAGAGATGAAAAAATGATGGCACATGTTCGGGCAATCACTCAAAAGTGTGTTACGATCGATCCACCGGTGAGAAAATATTGCCCTAGCTTTCTTATATCAATATGATTAGTTATGAAAATAATTAGTGGATATGATACATGTAGGTAATTACGCTATTTTTGATTTTAGCACATTTCGTAGATAAATTTAATAATATGTAGTCTACATGTAAAGCATCTGAAATCTGCTTAGTATAAGAAAAAATATTTTCCTTTTGTTATAATATTTCTAGTCGTAATATCTTTTCATCAAACATCTTTCATTTGCAATAGCTCCCAATTTGATGGGAAGGATTGAGCGTAGCGTAGCATTACCAAGTGCAATCGGGAAACTGATCTTTTTATCTCCGATTTCACCATTATACCTTATAGGATTTGGCAGTGGAAAAAAGTCGAAATGGAAAATCTCCTCAAGGTTATAAAAGGAAAAGAGAAGGAGTATAGGTATATAGAAAATAAAGGAATTGTGGAAAAGTGCAATGGTTACAAAATGTTTGGTTCTTTTCTTTCTTGTTTTCTATTACGTTAAAAGAGACAAAGGATTTTATCCGGCTAAGCTTCTTGTATCCCAATTTGTTAAGAAAATTGTCTTTGCATTGCAATCGGAACCTTTTAGATTTGAACTTTGTGCGGAGTTGAAAGTTTTTGTGGTTAACAAAGGGAATAGTTTAAAGAAATAAAATCTGAGCTAAGTTTGCCATTGCGGTTTTACACTACAATTACAGCAGGCGAACTGGTACATACAAGTGCAACTGTCAACAAGCAAAGAGAAGCGTTTTTTGTGCCTGTAGACTAAAATCCCTTGCTTTGTAGTCAAGAGTGGGTTGCCCTTGTTCTTTTTTGGGTTTTCTTTACTTTTCCCTCTTCCTTCCTTACTTCATTTCATTTTTCCGGCACGGTTTCCCTCTTTTCTTTGGTGGAGAAGTTTTCTTGTAGTTTTTCCATCTCGGAACTTTCAACTAGCATTTCTTAGCCGTACTCATTGAGTCACTTAGTTGTTCCACACTTATGGGATATCTAAAAAACGAATTTATGTACATGTGTGTAGATATGTATTATATTTTTGTGTTCCTCTCCTGGTTTGACTTATACTTAGGTTAGTTCACTAGTTCCTTCCTCCTATCTCTTCAACTGCAAGAAATACAATGGTCTGTAAATAGAGAAAGATAATGGAAAAACTATCTGTGAGCTGGAAGATCTCTTGGCACTAAATCATGTCAGCGACTGGAAATAGAGAAGCTACTAACATGATATGAAAATCAAAATCCATTTATTTTTAGTGAAATATCCAACGGAGCACTCTAGCTGTTCGTTATAATTCTATTTTACTATTCTATGATGCTTTTTGTTCAGATCTATTTTCTCTTCTCGGATTCAATTACGTTGGCTTATGTTATGTTTAAATCTCCATGCCTTCATTTCATAGGCGCCTCACCATTTATTACTTACGTTTCCCCAGTCTGCATCTCAGTAAATTCCCTACCTTTTTCCTCCAGTATGTTCCACGTCCTACATTCTACCTTCACATTCATTCATGACTATTACATTCTTTCATAAGTGGAAAAAGCCTCCTTTGCCCCATTATATTACTTTTCATGAATGATGAAGCAAGTCAGAGTAAAGTCAACATTTGAAATGTTAGAGGAAAATTTGCGCCCTGCTATGAAACTAAGTAGCGACTCTTCCCCTCCCTTCAGATTTACAACACCCATGTATCTATGTTAAAAGTGCCATCTCAGCTTAACTTACAACTTAGCTAAAGAACTAACCAAAAAGGGAAACTGGAATTCGCCTTCCCATAACAAATATTTACACTAGGGCCTATTTTCCCATAGAACATCCTGTATGTAAATTAAGATGAATTATGAATGTCACAGGTGAGGAAAGAAGTTTCACTTTTACTTACCTCCCTTTTGGCTCGCCTAACTGCTCTGGAGAGGTATGAGGCTTTTCTCCACAGAATTAATTCAGAAGTTGCAGCCAATGCTGCAAGTGCCAACACTATGGACAAATCTTCCAGAAATGTAACCGGAGCCATTCCTGCCTCTTCTTCCAGTTCAACTGCAACGACATCCACTTCTTCAGGAGCTACCACACCTGGAAGTGTTAATGTAAGTGCTAACAAAACTTTTATTTTTATTGTCTATGAACCAAATTTCTGAAGCGAGGAAATCTACATTTCCATTATCTACTAATTTTATGCAACGGTGGGGAATTAAAATGAAAGCAACGTAAATCGTAAATTGATGATTTACGTAGAAAATAAATAGCAGAAATTATTTTATTTTAAATCTTATATGGATGACTGGATGAATAAACCTGTCTGATTTGATTTACCATTAAATTGCGTAGGTTAAGCCTAAGTCATGTCATGAGGGAAGTCAAAGGGAAAACTTCGGACGGTAGTTTGAAAACAGCTACAGTAGTGTAGGGAAACTGTGTACAGATTGTTTAAGACGTTACCGAAATACATAATTCCTCATCCTCTGTACGGTTATTTTATCTTTTGTGATAGATATATCTGTAGTGATCAAAGGCCTATTATATACGCTACAAGAGAGTACATAAAATAGAAGGACATGGTTTGGAAGAGAAGCGATTCGCCTGCGAGTATATAAATATGAGAAGAAAGCAGGGAAAGTAAGAGGGAGAGAGAGAGTTAAGTTATCTGTATCTTTCTGCTAGGTGTATACAATAATATATTATGGCTATGGTGTGTATAGTTAGAGAGGGTGTGTACTGTGTAGAGAACTGAACTCTGAAATATGGTTTGAATAAATCCTGTGCATGATTTATGTATTTTATTATCGGATTTGAATGCATAACTCTTGGCAGTCTAAGGTGCTATTCAGCTACTATGTCCTTCCTTCTCTCCTATGTCTAAGTTTTATTCCTTTTTTAGTTTTTTTTGTGCCTAAGTTGCGTGGCTAACTGAAGTAAAAATTCTGTACAGCACCGAGATTACAGAAGAGGGAGAGACAGGAGAGGAGACAAGACAGGAGCAGTGAGACTCTTGCATTGTACAGACAATTGTATTCTTTTGGGAAAATGAAAGATTTCGTATAACAAGTTCAATATACATATCCACAGAACACAGATTAGACAAGACGAGACAGAAAATGGAGCATTCTATATCATTGTATGTGCAATACTGAGTACTCTGCTGTCTCGTTAAAAACTCAACTCCTTGGCTTTACAGATAGGGAACATATAAAAATATAGCGTCTTGGTGGCATGTACTACAGTAGTAATGTACTTGAACGTACTTGAGTCAGACTATTCAAGTTACAAAAGAAAAGACGGCGAAAGTTTTCTCCCTGTAGACTTCAATTGCGTTCTAGTGAACAAGACAAGACATGGCACACTATAGCATGTTTTTATAAAGTTAATCTGAGTCTATTCATAGATTTTAATTCTTAGAGCTTCTTCCATTTACAACGTGCTAGTTATATATATCTCTCTCACTATTATACCTCCACGGTTAGTATAGTGGTAGTAGTCCATCTGGATGAATTACACAAAAACATCTCTCGGCCAAGTCCTTCATCTCATTTGGACGATTTTCGCTACAAAAATGAATTTAGTGCACAATCGGGGAAGGCCGGCGTAGAGAAAGCAACGGAAGAAAGATGGTGAAGATTTAAGGCTTTAGAATAAGCACTGGTAGTGAAGAACACGTTTTTTAGGCATTCAACGCACAAGTCACGAGTTCCTTTCCAGAAACTTTTCTTCGCCTGTTTCATACACTTACTTATTATTACCATTACTATTGCTGTATTGATATATATGTACTTACATGAGAAACAGAAGTTTATTTCCCCCCTATATATCACAATTTCACTCGTGGATTGTGTATAAATGGAAAGATATATAGGCACTTATATATGCTATATTTTTTATTATATACCTGAGTGTATATTTTATACATCTGTATATACATTACATTGATCTCTGAGGAAGGGATGGAGGAAGTTACGTGCATGTTGCATATATGCACAGATAAATTACTTCTCTCTTTCCTTGATTTCCCATACTAATTCTCAGGTTAGGCAAGTCTGAGTTGGAGTGAACTGAGCTGAATGATGAAATGAATGAATGCATAACTTAAAGGAGGAAAAGTGCAAATTTCATTCTGAACTATTCGCACGACAGACGGAAAGCACATTCAAATCCCACTGGAAACATTTTCCATTACTGACATTGCATACATACAGATCAAGGGGCAAACATTCACAATTGAAATATAGATAAGGTAGAAGAGTGGGCTACTGGAAATTCATCGGGCATAGTGCAAAGCAGTCGACCAATCTAAAAACACTTGAAATGAGGACGGAAGAACGTGCCTTCCAACCCCGCAGAAAAATACAATTTCCCTGTTTTTCTTCCGACCTTATCTTTGTGCAAATCTTAGATGCCAAAGTGCAGTAGTATACGTACCTACTGCATAGTCTGTTAGATTTTGGCACATGTCTTTTACAGTAAATCTATCTATCATAGTTAGGCATTCGGGGATATATCCCACTTTTCCATCTTTTCATAAATAACCTCATTGGTTCAGTTTGGCTTGGCAGTAAAAAGTCGGATCGTCGTGATGCATATCATATATATATATATATGTCTAGGTTGGTTAGCTAGCTTTTAAGTTTACCGGGTAGCTCAGCTTCTGAAAAGATCATTGCGGAACGTTGAGGAAAACTCCTAGTTTCAACTTCTATTGATGTCACTGAAAGGCAAGGTGAGAATCCCAATGAATACGAATAAGTTACAGTTTCCAGTATCAGAACTCTTCATCTCATCCCTTCTCAACACACTCAGTCCCCCTTTCTTCATCTTATTTTTCCCATTCCAATTTACTATATATGAATCAGACGAGACGTATAAAAAGAAGGGAAAAAGAATCATTCACTCTACGCTACACACACTCACTCTCTCTCTCTCTCAGTTTTTCTTCGACAATCACATCAGATCAGTTTGAGTTCAGCTCTACTTACTCAATCCCACTCTTCTGCTCACTCACCCACTTAGTTCTTCCTAGATGAAATACCTCATATCTTCAGTTTTACATCAAAATGAGAATTTATACCACATCTCTCTCCGTCGAACATCTGCTTCGACATTTCAAATTCCTACACTCACAAAATCGAAACTCAAATCGAAAACAAGATGTAGTTAGCTCCGTTGAAAATATAATTGACCAGATAACTTTTCGACATTGCATCACCTCATATTATTTTAAAAGTAGATTTATCTCAACTTTGTTAATGAATGTTCCATTGTATCTGAACTTGTTCATAATTTTCAAATTTATACCTAAAACTATATTATTGAGTGGCTGGTGCATTACCGACATTCTAATTATCTGCATTTCAAAGAGTAGGACTAAAATTCAAACAATATGCAATTAGATTAGTGATGCTAATCTCTGACATTTATTGATATGTAATAAATGTACATGTAGTTTTAAAATCGAAAACAAGATGTAGTTAGCTCCGTTGAAAATATAATTGACCAGATAACTTTTCGATATTGCATCACCTCATATTATTTTAAAAGTAGATTTATCTCAACTTTGTTAATCATATTTACATCATGCATAGCTTAATTTTCAACGCCTTAGAGAGTGTGAAACATAGAATGTTCCATTGTATCTGAACTTGTTCCTAATTTTCAAATTTGTACCTAAAACTATATTATTGAGTTGCTAGTGCTTTACCGACATTCTAATTATCTGCATTTCAAAGAGTAGGACTAAAATTCAAACAATATGCAATTAGATTAGTGATGCTAATCTCTGACATTTATTGATATGTAATAAATATACATGCAGTTTTAATAATGCTGTTAAAGTCTTTTTACAATTATGTAGTGTAACAAGCTGGTGTTGTGTAAAAGATAATGTTTCAAGTTAAAATTGGAATAAACTACAGAATTAGCAATCGTATGGTATTCAGTAGGAGGAGTAGTGTTGAATGTATGCAAAGAGCGTTGTGTGTCAATGCACGTGCCAAGGATTTAATGTTGCAGTCTGTAATTTCTTTTTATTTCACTCCTTACAGTCGGTGCTAATAATGTGTCCAAGCTCTTTGATGCTGGCCGAGCAATTAACTCACATTGAGTTGGAATACATGTCGCACATAGGACCAGAGGAATTTGTTCAAGTAAGTACACGAGTGTGAAAATGTGAATTTCGTGCTTTGAATGCATAATTTATTTTTATTACTGTGTGTTATGTTTTAATGCACCCTTTCCATCCTTGTATTTTTCTAGGGCTAGTAATAACGATGTAATTTTAGTCTGTAAATTAAAAACTGAAAAAGAGTTGCTGAATTCCTAAAGTTTAATGATGCGTGTAGAGATGAAAGATATAGATTTGTATATTATTGTCGTTGAAATCCCTTATAGGCTTTCGTCAAAGAGACAGTACAAGGAGAGTCCCGTCCACGAGATCCAAAACGAACTCGGAATCTGGAATGTTATGTACAATGGTTCAATCGTTTGAGTCTCATTGTTGCCACTGATATTTGTAAGGTGGGTATTAAATCCAAAATGATATTATGCTTCAATAGAATAGAATTACCTAGGTAGGTATTCTTAGAATCAATAGCTTTCTACATGGATTCCTCTATTGACATTATGTAACCAGTTCTTATCAATCTAAACAGATTAGTTATGGTAAACTACCCGCTGCCTCGTTTTATTCTTCATCTATTGCTACATACATACAGGGGGATTCTAAAATAAGTTCGCATATAATTTTAACATATATGTCTTATAATATGCAAATAGACATTCCCTTTCCTTGCTCAAACACCACTAAAACTTTTACTGTTGCTGTAAGCCTAAAAGTCATTTTAGGTGTACTTTCTACACAAAAATATTAGACTGGGAAGTACGAGGAACTTACTTAAGAACTTCCCTGTAGCTTGTGGACCCGCATAACAAACAAGCAGTTTACTGTGTATCTACACGAGTTAGAAGTTTACTATTATAGCTCATACTTAGCACTAATAGCACTTCGAGATTGTTATAGGAAAGAGAAGAGCAAACTGTAGCTTGATCTCTACAACTGATTCTCCTACGATCAAGTGGGCTAAAGGTAGGAAATATTTTTGCAAGACAGAAAAGAGCTCACAATTATTACTTTCTCTCAATTCACTTTCACTATTGAACAATAGAAGAGAGAGACAAGAAAAATAGAGCAGACACAAATCGATAGCTAGTAGGGACTCTGTCTCTATGTAGTCACGGTTATCTCTTTAATGGTTTTCTGGCTGGACTAAAGTACATCCTACAGCCACATACATTACAATTGCATATACACTCACTCTCTTTCCGATACTTCGCCTTTATAACTATATATACGTTTTAGGGGCATAACATTATATCTTTAACACGAACGATACTGTTTTTATGTGTCACAGGTTCTACATCCTATCCAGGCAAGATTCATATTCATTTTTAGTCTTTTTCAGCTAACACATTACATAATATATGGCATTTCATTCAATATTTGTTCGGCAATGAAATATTATTCAACAGATTTAAATACGAAATGAAGTAAAAATGAGGAAATCTTAGTTTTCTCTGCAATCGTTTGCCTTTGTCTTATTTTCCCCTCATTAAATTTTATTTTTGCGCTGACTTTAGGAGCGAGATCTAACTTTCGATACTAACCATATTACCATTTCCAACACAGAATTTCACCCTCTTTCTAATGATGTAAATCTCATTAAAATCGGAGTATTCATTCGCAAGTTATTGAAGGTCAAGCACTCTAGTGTTCTATTAGCAAAAAATGTCAATTTAATTGGAATTTCATTTAATTTCTATTTTTACCTAACTAGCGAATTCTATGCAAACAATAAAAATTTTATGTCGCATAAGTAATTTAAAAATACTTTTGGTTGTATGAATTTGTGGAAATAGTTGTCTGTTGGATAATAAATGCAAGGCTGAATATTCCGCAATTTAAAAAGTGTTAAAAAGTTTAAAAAGTTTTGGAAATTTTTGCAAATAACATTGGCAAACTTTCCATTTAGAGGGTAAAATTTAAATTGTAAATTTTTGCCAGGCTTAGATCATTGCTGTTCTAGCCTGGATATCATTAAGACCTGTAACATGTGAACTGTTTTTTGGATAGGATGTAGAAAAAGGAATTTCGGCCATGTATAGGTACATATGTAGACATGTGTAAGTGATTTCTAGACTCAAGGTGTCTTAGATATCCTTTTGATTGTGCCTCTGTATGTACCTATGTCTCAACTCGGAAATCTTAGTTGCACTCTCGCACTGCTTTTATTCGTACATATCCAACATGGTGTTGGAAGTTGGAATAGAATTACCTGGACTGCCTCCTTCCTTTCTGAATGAACAACACAATTTACCTTAAAAAGAAATAAAGCGTAGACAAGCAATTTGCGCTCCGGCCCGGAACAGTAATAATGCAATGGAGGAATTTGGAGTAGAAATTTTAACTGGATTTTCCATTATTGCTTGTAGACTTCTAAGAAAAAGCTCCGCGTACGTGTCATCGAGTAC
>JABASI010006592.1:0-10709 GCA_019776505.1 Tomocerus nigrus
TCCAGCACTGCTCTGAACACGGGGTCTGGGGAAAAACCGGTGGGAATGTCTGAATACTGTACCACTAAATTAGTATCTACTATCCTTGCTAAACTACTATACTGACTGTACATACAATGTACTGAAAAAATTATGTGCAGTTACTGACCTGACACAATACGTGAGCCAAATTACTTCCATCCGGAATAACTGCCGTCAATGGAGCATCAATGGTTAGATTAGTCAGCCTCTCCTCCATTGGTAATTCGTCTGCATTCACCTTTTCTGGCTTAGATTCTTCTGTTGTTTTTCGTTTTCTACTTGTTTTAGCAGCAACTTCTGATCCTGGTTGCAGATGCTTAACATCATTTGGCACTTCTGTCAGTTGGTCAGCGACTAATGCCTTCACGGCTTTTTTTCTTGAACTGAATTCTCTTTCGATAGTCACCATATCCTTCATAGAGCTGATATTCAAACTTTCGAATCTAAGTTTTACCCAACTACCATAACCAGCCAAAACGGAAACATCTTCGTTTTCTCTGATCAGAAAACTCGTCAACACGGAAACAGTTTTCGAATTTTCAGCTGTGTCTCTTATATTTATGGTTGTAACGGGCACTAGTGGCTTTTTCATATGCCCATTTAATTTATGTTGAAAAATATTCAATAATCCTTTGTTGGTCACAACTGCGACAGATATACTTCCACTGTCAGACGAAATCACGTGGAAATTTGAGGGTAGTTCAGGTAAAGATAAAACAGCAAGCGAATTTCTTTCGGACATTGACCTACAACAAGTTATATAGTATTATATATTATATAGTATTATACATTATAGAAAGCAAAATGCGAATCCAATTTTTGCGTGATAGAAAAAACAGCAGATCATATTAGGATTAGGACTTTTTCTTACCAAATCTTTAAATTCCTCTCTGAATGACTCATGGTGATAAAATATTCTACTGAGGGTATTATTTCCAACTGGTTAATGAGGCTAGGGTGACCAGTAAAGGATGTCACTAACGTTTGTGTCTGCAAATCCCACATAAATATTCCTCGACTTGCAACTAAGAGATGTTTTTCATCCTCACAAAGTTGAATTCTTGTCAAAGCTCCTTTTCCTCCTTTCCATCGACTATTGAATATAAATGCAATCAAGAATTAGCATATTAAGTTTAGGAACAGGAACTAACTATTTGCGCACACTAGTACCCCATGAGTTTCAAACACCGACTAGAATTTATGTCGATAATTTCTCCATCCCTATACCTACTTAACGTATATTTCTTGATCTAAATCAAGATCTGAATGGATGATAATGTTTTTAAAACATTTTTAGCTTTAAATATGTGGGAACAAATCATATAAACATTGATATTTATTATGCCATAACATATTATTGTCATTGTCGTTGTGCATTATGTTAAATATTAATGTTTTTCAATTCCGGCAAGATCTAAATCAAACAAGCCGAAATCGAAATGAAACTTTACCAAATTGTGTTAGCAGTCTCAGGATCCCATACAACAATGCATCCATCCTCGCCACAAGAATATAACGCCGATGCAGAATTATTCCATGTAATGTCAGCCACCTGCCCGGAATGAGTTTCGCTGCTATGTACCAAAACTTTGGCTTCGGTAACACTATAACAATATATTGACCCCACCGCTGTCCCCACTGCTAGTACTTCTCCTTGGATGGTTCTCTTTCGTTTTTTCTTTTTCTTGCTCTGTAAAAAGCAAAAATGCTAAATCAGTTAATAATTTTGAATTTTAGAACCATTTCCAGAGGGTATAGAAGCCGCAACCGAGAAAAATCTCAATGTTTTTATGTTAATATTATAACTTACTTGTGCCTTATTCGGAGCCCATTTAATACACGTACACATTGCAGACAAGTGGGACGAAGAGACATACTCCTGTTTTAAAATATTTGTTGCAGTTTCCCATATACGCAATTTTCCATCCGTACCAGCAACAGCAAAGTATTCCCCAGATTGTGAAAACCTTTGTTTCTCCATTCTTGATTCAATATTCAAAATTTAACACGGCAGAGTTCGTTCGTACTGAAATGCTAACTGGTGACTGTACAGTACACGTATTACAAAAAACGGACGTCAGACGTCAGGGGTTAAACAAACGCTTGAACGCTGATTGATTTATTCACACTTTCACAATCACGTTAATAGGTATGTGCTGTGAATTTCCAATATTTTTCAGACCCTCAGTTTCAACTTGACGAAGACAAACACCTGTAGGTAAACCATCAAAATAGTAAATGTAAATATGAAAGAATAAAATAATGAACAATGAATAAGTAATCAATTTTGAATTTTAACATTTAATACTAATACATTATTTAGGTACTTAAAAAATTCAATGTAATCAGTTACCCGGTGTTTTCAGTGTCTCTACGAACACATACACGGAACTCGGACTAAAAGATTGACAAAATGATTAGTAAGTAACTTTATTTTGATAATTTTGAATTTAATTTTCCAGTTGAATGAAAGGTGCAACCTTTTCATTCAGCCATGCAATGCTAAATGCAACTTGAACGCAACACCACCATCGTAAACATTATGTGCATTGCATGTGCGAGGTTTGTATTTACTGTCTATCTGTGCTGTTTGGATTTCACAGTATTCAGTCTCCCAGCCGTCTCTAGCTCAACCACAAAAGGCAGGCCTAGGCCTTGCGTAGCGGACTAGCGGAGCCGCAAGAATACGCAAATTAAGGTTGTCTTGGGCAAATTAAATTGTTGAAAATATCTTTAGCTGAAATCTAACGTTGGCTTTCCCCCTAAAGTTGGACTTGGAAGATTGCCTAGTAAAAAGGTAGGGAAAATCCCCGGAGACGATTTGAGCATTATTGAAGAAACGAACAGAGTTGTTGTGTCATAGCTTATTCTCGACTCCCGCAAACTAAGTCAACCTTAATTGGTCTTCAAAATACAAATAAAATGAAATTATAATGGTCCATGGAGTCCACCGTCCATCGTCAACCGTCGCGTCGCACTATATGCATATTAGTGGCAATTGCATATTTTTGAAGAAGTTGATGGAAAACGCTTCCTATTTCTCCAGAAATGAAATACTTGACCAATTTTCATGAGAATTGCATCCATGAATTCCTAGAACATGGAAACATCATTTAAATTCCGCATATCCAAAATCCCGAATATTTCGGTCATTCACTATTTTTGAGACTGATGAAAAAGTAACGAAAACACGTCGCAATTTTTTTAATTCAGAAAGTGTTTATCCGGGATTTAGATAATCCGAGAGTTTTATAGGAATTATCCACGTGTAGGAGTGTAGGAGACCACAGAGCAGTGAACCACACACAGGCAGGGCAGGGGTGAAATGGCATTGCATTGCATTGAATACGAAATGCTCATCCAGTCCTTCCAGATCAAGAGTTTTATGTTTTATACTGATACTGACTGACTGACTGTGTTGTGTATGTTCTGCCGGTTCTGTGATTCTGTGTTGTTCTGATGATGACAAAGAAAACTTCATAATTTAAGCACAATTGCACACCACCTCTTAGTGATTGTGTGTAACTTGTCAGCAATTCCAAACTCTAACAAAGGAAGCAAGATATGTATCACATGACAGTGTATTGTTAGATTTCAAAATGAAGCTTAACGAAACTTATATTTGGGCAGGCGGCAAAGAAAACTGTGCGAGCCAGAGCACAGCACATAGTGGAGAAAGTTCGAATACTAATATCTGTGTGGTGGGTGAAAGCAGAAAATGGATGATCCCCAGTATACTGGTCCTGTTAAATTTCCTAAAATCGTATATCCTGAATCTTATTATTTACTTTACGCTTACGCATACCAAGGAAGAACATCATGCATACCTGCCAAGTGCCAAGTCATGCGTTTGCTGATAAACTTTGGCTAACTTATCTTATAATATACCCCAAGGAGGTGGCGTTTATGCTTCATTGAAGACAACAAATCGATAAATAAGGGTTCGCTCTATTTACGTAAAAATTATAGTATTTTACAATGCAGAATTGACTTTTTAAGAGCAAAATAAAAATGTGGACTTAACACAAGGACCAGGGTCTTAGCATCGAATTTGAAAAGGATTGATATTTCATCTTTGGGACAAAATGTACTTGGAGTTAAAGAAAGTTGCGAATAAATTCTTTAACGATGGCGACCTATACATTACAGATCTCCTACGTACATGCCGCAGTGAATGCTTTCAACTCATTGATACTTCAATCCAATCCATTAGATAATTATTATTATTCATATCTATAGTATACTAAACTTATAATAATATATTCAAGGAAAGTTAGAAGTATAATTTATATTATTACCTATATCAACAAATTCAGAGAAAGTTGTTTTCCCTTGAAATGCATTAATATCATTTACAACTTTCACTTTAAGAGAAATTATACTGGATAAAATAATTTTATCTCGGTGTTTTGTCAATACTATAGGTCAGGTCACAGGTATTTTTCTTCAATATTTGATCAAATAATTTTCATAATTGAAAGTTATTTTCAAGAATCAAGCTCAGCATACCTAGGAAAGTTTGCTAACCTAGTACGTCGTTGCGGAGTTAAGTAAAAGTGCCACTGCGCGGCGGATATCTTTACTGTATATTTCTTCGTTTGCCTCTGAGAGATTATTTATCTGCTTATGCATTATGGTCGAACGAATGTCGAGGTTCCCAATCCCAATTCCCATCAAATCCCATCCCATCCCAACATTCGATTCGGCGTTCCCAGCACCAGCTAGCTTTTGCTCAGCTACTGCTTGCTGGCTGTGCTGGAGAAGAGCCGCAAAAAAGTTTATTCTGTACTCTCCATGTCCTTAGTCCTTAGTCCATTCGTTTCCATATCCATGATATTGGTATATGAAATGCTGCAGTAAAAGTTAGCACCTTATAGTTACTAGCATATAGTAAAAGCATGCATCTTTTATCTTGGCTTTTGGCTATAGTATAGAAAGAGCAGAGACGAATAGAAAATTCTCATTCTCATCATCCCGCTTTGGTTCAGGAAGCAAGACACAGGCAGGCATTTATTGCAGCTACAAAATTACAAATACATACATTCAACAACAGAACATTATATTACTAAGTATCAACTATTGCATTTGCATTGGATTCAAGATTCGTTAGTAGAAGTACAGAGAAGTCTACAGAAGAAGACATAAAACTGGGCTTGCATTGCATTGCACTCGGTCGTTTTGAAGTGAAGAGGGATTCTCAAAGAAAGATTACAGGAAGAAAACTGCCCTACCCGGGTATAACGATTAATTGATCTTTAGTATAGTTTATAATAGCTACTAGTCTCTGAAACCGAACCGGATATTATAATCATCGCAGATAATAAATGGTAAGTTCCATCATTTACTTTTAAAGTATATTGAGCTTCTAATGCTCTTTGTCTCACTCTCTCAAATCTCAATCATCCTGTCTATCAATCTCTGCATAAACAAAAAACAAGCCATTCGTCATCGTCATTCGTGTAAATTTGAAAGTGCTTCTTTTAATTTAATAGATTGTCATCTCTGTCCAGAGTCCAGGGATGACATTGTTCAAAGATAACTTTGCATTGCATTTTGAGCAACGAATTTTCTTTGTGTATTTTACATATTTTTTATATGTATTTTTCTGTGTATCATAAGGTTTGGCTTAGTCATCATAATTTTTCGGTGTCGTTCTGGCATGGAGTTGCAGAATGCAATGCAGGCAGACTTTGCAGACGAGACATTTGTCTTGTTATGCTGTGTTGTGCTTTGTGCTTGAATTTTGTAGTACAGAAAATTGACGATGGAACGCGGCGCGTAAGATGTGTAAAAATCCGGCACAGGAAGAGAAACACCACGTGCAATATACATCTTAGTTGTCCACCAAGTTGAACCTAAAAGACAGCTTCAACTTGGCATCTCTTTTTGCATCACTTATTTAGTCTTAGTCGGAATCTGTACTAATCTCTGTATAGCTTTATAGTATATAATATAAAGCTTCATTCTGTCTCTAAAGAACTTAAAACTCTATAAGTCCTAGTCATTTTTAGACAATAAACAATCTTCTTTTGTCTAAAGTTTATTCAATTTATTAGCTCAAGCTCAACTCTTTGTCACTTCTTTTCTTGGTACAAACGCATCTTGCATATTTCGATTAATTGAAGGTGATAAGATTAATACTTTACTGATCGTGTACTTGAAACTGAAGTAACTTTACTATAACTGTTTTTTGTTTTGTGTTTCATGTATATAAGGCTGAAGTAATAAAAAGTCCACAAGGTCCGGTAGCAATGGAAGTCGAGGGCAACAAAGATTTACCGAAAGGAGCCCCTAGCACTAATGGTACTGGTCCTCCCGAAGATGTCACGGTTGACGAAATGACCTCAAAGGACTATTACTTTGACTCGTATGCTCATTTTGGAATTCATGAGGAAATGTTGAAGGACGAAGTGCGTACGATGACGTACCGAAATTCCATGTATTACAATAAACACCTCTTCCGTGTAAGTTTTATCATATCCATATAATTTATTACCTATGCATTATTTAATATTCAGAAAGCCTTAAAAAGTTATGAATGAGTATAGATGATAGAAAAAAGTTTATTATTATGCCTGCAACATTTTACCATTTGAAGCTTTTAAATATCCAAAATTCGTAAATTTTTGCAGGGAAAGACTGTTTTGGACGTTGGCTGTGGAACTGGCATTCTGTCCATGTTTGCTGCGAGAGCCGGTGCTGCCCGTGTGATTGGAATTGAATGTTCCAATATAGCCCAACACGCACAAACGATTGTTAAAGCTAATAAATTGGATGATGTGATCACCATCGTTAAGGGTGTGTAGAACCTTTAATCATTAAATCTTAATCTCACACATAACGTGCGTTGAAGTCACATCACATCACAGTACCTATGTGTTGAACTGGGACACTTAGGCATGCCTATTATTTTCTTACATCTTGGCTTATAAAATAATATTTTGTGTCCAATTTCCAGGTAAAGTCGAAGAAGTGGTACTGCCTCATGGTATTGAAAAAGTTGATATTATCATATCAGAGTGGATGGGCTATTGTCTATTTTACGAATCGATGTTGGAGACTGTGTTGTATGCTCGCGACAAGTGGCTCCGACCCGACGGAATGTTGTTCCCAGATAAATGCTCGTTGTATATTACTGCAATTGAAGATAGACAGTACAAAGATGACAAAATTCATTGGTGGGACGATGTTTATGGATTCGATATGAGTTGTCTTCGCCAAGTTGCTATTAAAGAACCTCTCGTTGACGTCGTTGACCAGAAAATGGTATACTTCATACTCTACTTTCCATGTTTATTTAGTGAAATAGTTGATACGTAGAACATTCATTTACCACAACAAAATATCGTGATTTATTGAATGTTTCAGGTTGTTACGAATCATTTCCAATTATTGGAAGTTGATCTGAATACCTTGCGCAAGGAGGACTTAAGTTTTGACGTCCCTTTTACTCTTCAGGCTCGGCATGATGATTATGTTCATGCCGTAGTCACTTTTTTTACCGTCGAGTTTTCCAAATGCCACAAACGTACTTGGTTTTCCACGGCACCAGAGGCGCCTTACACTCATTGGAAACAAACCGTCTTTTACTTAAATGACTATGCTACAGTCAAAAAGGTAACTAATCGTTATAAACTGTAACTTTTTCTTTCTAAATTAATTTCGTGTTCGTAATTTTTAATTTAGTATATGAAAACTAACAATGGATCTTTATGATTATGTTCAGGGCGAAGAAATCAGTGGCCGTTTTGGACTGAAGCAAAACTCGCGCAACAACCGAGATCTGGATTTCAGCGTAGAACTTCATTTTGAAGGGCAACTAGGGAGTTTGAACGAGACCAATGTTTACCGAATGCGTTAACGCCTCCCGCTATTTACTATTCTTTTTGTGACTTCGTCTTTGTTTGTTCCAACTAGAACTACAGATTTACCCAATAAGTAATTGCTCTTAATATTAACAGGAAGTTTCGATTGATCACAGACTTACGATCTCCAGGTGATGATGCATTACGTTTGTTATGCCTCCAAGAATTTCATGTGACATTTTTTGTATAATTAAGAGTTTTTATTAGGCTCGAACATATTAAGTAAATAAAATATCTTAATGAATTTAATTGATAAAATCATTTGCATGTCAAACAGATTTACTAATCTTGTTAGTAATAATGACTTATTCATAGCCATATATAGTGCATCTTTATCAAACTTAAACAAATAATCAACTCGTCTAATAACAGCATCTATAGGATATCATATGTTTTGTGTAATTATCAATTTCAGTAATAAATATCAGAACAAAAATCTAAGACACTAGTCAGATAAGAGGTAACGGTAAAATCAAGTGCTTTGCAGTAACAATTTACCATAAATTATTTTAACTATTATTTGTCGCAAATGAGACACTTCGGCTTTATTCGGAAGACACTTTACTAGAATTCGTCACCCAACCACCACAGCTATTCTTCACTTGTTTTCTAAAGGCCCTTTGTTAAATTACCAATATTAAAATAGAGTTGCCAGCAATCGGAGCCCAATTTCTTACACATACGTCCAGGATCCTAAAATTCCTTTTCTCATGCTGCATCTTCATTTTGACAATAAGCGAAAACGACAAACTTTTGTGTGTCTATTTGTGGAGATTTAGTGTTTTGCATTTATGACAAGATTCTGGTTAAGATGCAATCTTGCAGTTTTGAAATCGGTTCGTAGTTGAACAAAACTCATACGAATAGAAGGGTCTAGGCATGTCTGAAATTAAATTTTTAATCAAATCAACAATATATGGATTTTATATCAAAAGCATATTTAGAAACTGAAATACATAATGTATGTTCTCACTAGTTCTTCTCTGCCAAAATCTTGGCTCAAATCCTTTGGTAAACTTATAAGTAGGCTGCATAATGCATGCAGTGTGTCAAAAAGTGTGTTGAGAAATGGCAACTTGAACTCTTTCACACATTTTCGGTACTCGCCAACGTCACATATCACACTGAATGCTCCTGTTTCATATTTATACGGCATGTTTAATTCAGAGAAATAAAATTCAGCGACAAGCTGCAATACTTATACTTGAAACAGAATCCAGAAACAAAATCAACCGAGTTCTTTTATAAGGACATAGCATATTAAGCATACACGCAAGTTCACTTTTTTTGGGGTACTTCTTCTTTGGAGACCCTTTTCAGTTAATTATGGCTAAACATCCGCAGAACAAAGAAAATTCGGAACGTATTGCTAAAATAAGATTTAGTCAAAACGTTTAATCAAAATCAAAGAAAAGATGTAATAAAAGTCGGTATTTAAAGCATTTAGCGCATTTTAATTAATTACTCAAAAATATGAAAAAAATGTGTGGAATCGGAACGAAGGTTTGACTAAGTGAAGGTCCCAAACACTGTGCAAAAAGGCAAAAATTCCTGGCACATTCCATGTTTGATTCAATGCTATATCCCTATTCTAAATACATAAGCGTTACATACCCACTGAAGAATATTGAAATAAAAGTAGATGGTCGTAGATGACCCTGTGGAATCTGGTTCCTAGCTCTGTCAATACTGCTTCGATATTTTTACCATCCATCGAATCTTTCATTTTGCTAGCTTGAGTGGTAATGAATCTTACAACTTTGACACATGCCTGTACAAAATTTTAAGATTTTTTGAAATAAATTTTTGAAATGGAGTGCCGATGAGTTCAATTGTCTGAATTTAAGTATTTCACTTACCGGAGATACCATGTCAGGTTTCTCATTGTCACTAAAAGATTCAGACTTGAAAAATTCTTTTTTATTATGCTCCGTTTGAAGAATAACTTTTACCCACCCAACTATCGTATCAATAGAACGATCGATCCCTGCGTCAAGTTTAATTTCGATTTGCTCCAACATAGCTTTCTTCTTTTCCAAACATTCTGATAAACTTGGAGTAGCTCTGTAAATAGCAAGTAATGCTTAATTGTTAAATACACTAACAATAAGAAATCAGTTATAGCAGTGTATAATAAAAAATAACTTACGATATTAATGGTAATAAGGAATCGATGAACTCTTTTTCATAGAGATGCACAATAGCATTACAACTTTTGACTATGTCGAAAAAGTATATTTCTGGTTGGCTTTTCGCATCGGCAATTGGGATTCCTTGAAGACCTAACTCTAGCGCGTAGTCAACATGTTCTTTCAATAAACAGTGGGTTAAAATGTCAAAAATTTGTGAGCCATTTGAAGGAACTTCGGGTTTTTTAGATAGAAGACTGCATCGTGAATAAGCCATTCGACTTTCTTGAAGTAAATTGATAGCTACTTCTTCGGACAGAAACGTTTCTCCCTTAAAATTTTCTATTTGAGCAATGTTAATATTAGCTCTCGTTCCAATCACCGCTTGTATATCTCTGCGAATATCTTGGAAACTGGAAAAAAATAAACAATTTACTTAACCCTCAAATGGATTTAAGGTCCATGGATGGACCAAAAATTCTTAAATTTGGTGGTGCTCGGTTGTAGTTTGTGTTACAACCTAGGGATTTTATGTTATCCACAAGAAACTATCCCTCTACACGGTTGTTTTTGTTAGAAGTTATTTGGTTCAGCCATTGACCAATTACAAGCGAGAGAACGAAATAAAATTACGAAATATTATTCCAAAATTCACTGTGCAGGATGAGACGTCCATTCATGGACCCCCAGAACC
>JABASI010006593.1:0-10708 GCA_019776505.1 Tomocerus nigrus
CCGACAAACATACCTTACGCCGGGGGAAGGTTGGCTTTGGATCCCGAAGGTGTCGGGGGAAGTTTGGCAAACTTTGCATGCATGGCATTAGCCAATTATTGATTTTGGTTGCACGAAATATCATTGCTTACATTTATCGATATTCCAATTTCCAACTGAACGTAAAAATATGCACACTTCCAAATAATACCATTGTCTTTTTACATGTCTTGTAATACTACCAATAAATATATTGATATATGTATAGAAAAATGAGGCTTATAAGTTTACCTACGCTTCTTTATTTCGGTAATCTGCCAATAATGAAAAGAACGTCGTACCTTTTGTTCACTTGCTTTTCAAATGCTAATTTACGCAAGAGACTAGCAATCTTTGCTACAAAAAATAAGAGGCGTGTAAAACGTTGCACACAATTCGCATGAATCTACTGAGTTTCCAGTTTAAAGTCTGGACAGAAATCGGGTCCCAATTACTTACCATTCAAAATTAACATATTGAAAGGTACGGGTTGAAAAGTGGCGACTAAATGGAATATTGAATGTTAAAGTAAAAACATTTACATAATGTATGTAATAATTATATCTTACAGTATTAACGAGCACAAAAACTCTTGATTATCTTTTGTATTATACTAAAACCCCATGCAATATCCGTTGGTCGTTGTATCATGTACTCCATGTACTTTACATTCATTTATAAGATAAGTTACATACAAAAGTTACCACATAGGTAACTATGATTTATATCACATCAGTGTATGAAGAAATGAGTTCCTTCCTATAGCCATGCAAATGAAATACAATACACACCAAGAAGAAGAGTGCAATTTGCTATGCTATACAATACAACTAAAGTACTTTCATTACTACCACTACTCCACTCCTAATTTAATCTAATACTACACGCACAATATATAAAGTAGAAATAAGTATCAAAACTTGCGCTATATTAACTTAACAGTCGTTAGTAGGAATACCTAGAGTATGATACTACTGTAATGTTACATCATCGTTGCGTTACATGCAGACTACGCGTGTCTTCTCATCACTATTTTGTGTGACTGTATAAGTAGTTTACAGTACAAGTGCAAAGTACAATTGCAATACACAGAATACTTACACACTATACTGTATCAGTATGAGTTGAATGAAATGAATTTTAATGGTTAGCTAATAATGTAGGTAACTGGGCATATGGGTAACTCGTTCATTACATTTCCTAAATGTTAATAACAAACCACTCATAATTATACTAGATTCTATATAGATAATTAAATTCGATTAATAGCCGAGTGAAAACGATAGCAATACATATGAAAGCACGAGTTCGATTTAAATAAGAGCTGTACAGCCGCATGATATAATATAATATAATGATTCCTTTATAGCACTAAAAACAAGCTCGATAAGTATATAAGTTACCGGCATTGCATTGGGTAGTTACCATTTTGCATTGCATCTGGTATAATTTTCTAAATAAAAAAAGTTAAATATTCGTCAAAAAAATCTGAATTATTGGGATAGATTGGGCGGTCATTTAGTAGTTATTTGGCCTTCCGAAATGAATACTATATCGCCGAGGGGTATTCCTTTCCTCAATACGGCATTTATATAGGTATCAGTCGTAAAACCTAACGTTTGATGCAGGCAGAAATCGATAATGTACCCAGGTATTTTACATATACCATTAGATAGGCTCTCTTCGTATTGTGTGACACATTTTATTCGTCCTTATCTAATTTGCTAAGTAATTAGATTTGAACTGAATGCACTTTCAATAGAGAGAAGCCATTAAATAATTGTGCATAAATGGCTATGTGTTTTTGAAAGGAAGAATTGAATACTGAATGCATCATGTATCATAATACTGTATTTTATGTACCTACATAAAAAAGAACTACTAATTATCATGTATTAAATATAACTGCATGTCAATGATGGAACGTTTCTAAAAATCAGACGGACAAAATTCATTTACTTACTATTTGCATATTTAATGAACTGCACCATACCGTCTTAGTTATTTAATTGTCTATTTAAACTCAATGTTTAAACATGCAACGCAACGAACGACGAAGTTTTTAACCTGAACGTTATTAGTTACAAAGTTATAGTTACTATACTACTGACCGGGTCTAATCCAATACCAACGCCTATGACTATGAATGACCTACTTGCAAAATATTAAATCCAAAAACTAAAACTTTGACCAATGACAAATTTTATAGTGAATTCGTAAATAATAGTTAGCTATCATACTCTGGTGGTAATTACTACGTGCACTCACCCTATTATCAGTAGATATGAACGTATAGATAAGGAGCCAATAAATAGCCGAATTCCTATTAAGTATAATCAAATTAAAATGGAGATAAATGTAAAATAAAGACAAGTAATTTTCTAAGAAATTCTTTAGCTAATTCTACGATAACTTTGGAAATATTGTGCGGCATTAACTTACGGAACACCGAAGATTTTAACAATCGGAAATATTTTCCAACCGTTGCCCGAATTTTTATATGAAGAACCGGAAAATATCTCACCTGGTCAAGATGGAGAGCAGAAAAGAGAGATGTTGGCACTGCTAAAGACCGCAAGAAAAGAACGAGCGAGGGTTTGGCTTCGGCTGCTATGTGGCAGACAGACGACCAGACGAATTTAGAAAGGAAGTTTCCCAGTCCGATTTCACCGTGGCCAATAGAGGGCTGTTAGATTCACAAAAGGGAGACAAAAGTTCTTTTATTCTGTACCATAAAGACGCAGGGAACCGAGAAACGGACTTTCAATTCAAGGCTGTTTGTAGTTTATCGGTTTTGGTGGTTGCCTGGTTGGTATACTGTATACTGTTTAGGTACTTTACAAACTTTGTGTATTGCAGTCGAAATCTCATCTTGAAATCCGACAGAGAACCGAGTTTCTAGATATTACAACTCTCATTTGTAAAAGTATACACTGGGACTTCAAAACAGGTCTGAAACTGAATTATTATAATACTAAAAGCAAAAAGTTCAATAAACAGCTCAGGTCAAAGATTATAATATTTTTTCACCAATTAACCAACCATGTATGGACGTATGGAACGTATGGAATACAACGAAACGAAACGAAACTATTTCACATGAGACGTTTTCTAGTCAGTTCGAGAATCTTGAGATACATATAAAAAGAAAGATTGAACACAATACTAGAATTAAATACTAACCAGAACCACCAACAATAACAGAAGAGGATTTTCCTTTCTAGGCAGGCCGGCAGGCCTATTGAATCGACGTTCGTTTCCCTTGACCACATGTCTTGTAACTTGTAAGTTGCAATGCAACTGATGACTGAGTCATGATGAGTCAGATGAGTGGCATGCTTATGTTTTCTCATGGATTCCGATTCTGAATGTCATTCTGTACATTTGAAAAGAAATAATAATATTATTATTTGCGTGCTACAATCGATCTTACAATAAAACACATATAGATTATAAATGATATAAATGATACATAATAGTACTCAGTAATTTATGTACACATGCGTATAAATTGTAATTGATATGGTTATAGTATTATTGCTCAGTTTGTTACGAACTCTAAATCCAGAAAGCATCAATGCTGATTTCTCTGTTGGTGTGAAAAAAGTATTGTACAATTGTTCAATGTAAAAATAGCTTACGCTAAATTCTTGGCTAAATGACTTGTCATAATTTTATTTTTGATTGGAGCAAGATGCTTTTACCATTAAGAAGAGCGTTACATTACTTACATTTACAAACACCATTTGCAATGGGTCTATGGTTAGTTATGGAGGTCATGAAATGGCCATGAAAGTAGGGACTTTTTCTCAGAGTCTGCATTTGGTGGCGGTGGCACTCTGGCACTGTCCTCTTCTTCGGTGCCGCGGTAAATGGCATCTATCTATCTGTAAATTTTGCCCGGTTCTATCCAGGGTTCTACCTACAGTCTAATGAAACGACGTTGCAGATTGGTGGCTGAAACGAAACATTATTTGCATATACTTTTTTGTAGGCGTGTCTGGGAGGAGCTCGTGGATGGTCACCAAAATTCAAATTACACTCAAGTTGAAAACTCATTTCCAACCAATCCAAACAACCTCGCCGAATTGTAAGTATCTAATCGCAATTTAATAATTCATAATAAGAGTTCATTATTTTTCATTCATTTAAGGTTAGTGAAAAACGTTATACTTTATTGATTTATTGTGACCGTTTTTTTTTGAAGTTGAATTTTGTAATTATCATTTTAGTTCTATAACGATAACGATTATAACGTTTAGCGTTTGAACGTTTCTTCGGAATTCCTAGCCGTCGGAAATCTTAAAACAATTAAAGGAGATAATGAAATATTATACTGATTTGTCAATATTTTAAAGTATTAGCATGATTTTTAAATTGCCAACAATAAGATCCGGTTGTAAAGTTAATCCAAAAAATATTAAAGCGTTTCAAACATCATATTTTTCATTGATATTGACTTTTTGTTTACTCTTTGTAGTTATGTACATTAAGAAACATCGGCACAGCTAGCTATTAAATAAATTTTGCTCTTTTGTGCATCAAAGAATTTTACCAACTCCTCTTTTGTCGTTCAATTTTTTTTCTAAACAAAATTACCATTCCAGATAATGAGTTTTAACGAGAGGGAGAAATTTTCTTCCTCCTTTTATGTAGGAATTCAATTAATAAACAATATTACGGGTTAATATTTTACAGGTTCTTGGCAAAATTCAAAAGTAGAAAGGATAACTGCTCTCATATTAGTATTTTGCTAACAGCTGACAGCAACCATGTTTAGAGCTTCAGAAGACGTTGAACCAGAGATTACTGGTAAGCTAACAATTACTCAGTGAACCTTACATTTTAATTGACAAACCGGATTTTAGTTATTTTACTGTATAGTGTATAGTTAATATAATTATATCGCATATCCATATCCTCTGTAGCTGTATAGATTCATGTTATACGTAAACATGAAATTAATTCCAAATTTTTCGTGAACTAATTGTCTGATTTTTCCTCTTAACACTTACAAAATTTTCCTGGTTTCTAAAAATTAATATGAAAAGATGGCTACAGCCGAAACAAATCTTTCCGTATCTGTAAGTCAAAGTGGACTCTTTCAAATAAAACAAAAGTCCCGATGTTTCTAATGTCATTTATATAAAGAAGTAAATACTTATTTCTGTTATATGTATGTATATTAAATGGTGTCTAGGTATGCCTATGTTGAGTCCAGTTCACTGACAAGGGCTACAGTGTGTTCTTTTGAATGCCGATGACCGAATTATCTAGACATTTAAAGTAATTGACTACTGACAGGGGTCTCTCAGAGGTGGTCCCTATTTGGAGTCTGAAGTTTGTTGTAAAACATACATTTAAAAAATACAACTGTTGTAATATTCTGTTTAACTCCATTCAGTTCAACATCTTTTGCACAGTTTTATAGATACGGGGAAGGGGGTGGGTGGAGTAAGGTGTCCATTGGAAATATGATAGTATACATAAACTTGTTAGATAGGGTATTAAAGATTTTGTTTACATCAATTCGATCCACAAACTATGGTTTAAATCTTTCTGTACGACAAGGAAATTTCAATGATCTACTATGTCAGGGAATCCCTTAAACAGATATACGGGAAATTGATACAATTAAGGGACAACATTTACCCTGTTCCATGATTTCCGTTATTCGCTTATTAGACTGTACTTGTAAAGTACGCCGTACTCCAAGATTTCATTCTTGTTATAGCTAAATGGTATTTAGAGATATTAATCGGGTTATTATAGGGTTCCATATTTGATAATTTTATTTTGTGGATAATCATTACTCATTACATTACAGATGGAGATGAAGCGAAGTCGCGTCAGACAATGACTGTCCATGTCATATCCTTTATAGCCTTTGTTGGCCTTCTAAGAGCAGGTGATTTACTTTTGGGTGCCCAACACTTTTGGCACTTTTGGGTTTTTGCATGCCCAACCAATGAAACGTCAATGACAGTTCCAATCCAATCAATTGTACAATTACTTTAGAAGCAACAACTAATAAAAACACCAAATTTTTGTCTTTCAGCTCGTAAGTTCGTGGAATACAGCGGCTTCACACATTGAAACCACAGGATCTTCATAAAAAATCGCCTATAATTTTCATAATAAATATAACCTTTGTTCTAGTTTTCATAATTGAAATGTGTGTGCATTGTGCTACTGATACTGCTAGATTTTGTTCCTAAGCATTTCACTCCTTAAATATACATAAAGATGTTATCCGACGAATGTATTATTCTGTGCTCGGTTAAGTTCTATGCTCACTACATACAATGTTTAACTTACTATTAGAATGGGTATATTTAATTTGCATTTATATTATTTGCTTTTGCTAAATGAGTTCTAATTATTGTGTAGTGGCTATTATGAATGTAAATAAAGACGGCGGAACATAGTCTCTAGTTTATTACGAAATCGATCAACATTTATTTCCTATGTTATTTTATGGAATTATTGCAATTGATTAAAAATGAACTGATACTACCATACAATACCAAAGCAAGCACAGTGCATGCCATGATTAAATCAGAGTAGTTTTAACTTTTAAGTGTGTTTATGACAAGCTATGTTGACGAGTGTTTTGAGACAGTTAGTGTTGAGTGGGTATTTATACCTACATCTATAAACTATAACTATCCTTAATCTACTGTTCCCCTCAATGGAAAATGTCAAACAATTTATTCGGTTTATATGGCTGCGTATTTACCGAATCGAGACCACCATTCTCGCCAGTCCGTCCCGTTCAATACTACCAAAAACCCACCCAATACGTGGCATTGTCTGACTCAAGACATTGTCGAGAGAAGACTGTAGCATTTTAAAGTTGATATGACATGCATTTTCCATTGAGAGGAACGTTTGGTTGGGATAGGTATCATAGTTAGTAGTATACCGTATACCTACCTACACAGGTGAACCTAGGTAACCCAAATAATGTAGGCAGGTTGGCAGTAGACATTGCGCTCACTTAAAACAAAAGTGGACAACAATGCAAAAGACCCACCATCTGAGAAATATTAAAGTTAAAGAAAAGTGATCATGATGTGGATTGTGGACTGAATTGCGAAAGAAGTCACGACTTGGAGCACCGGTCACAAAAATCAACGAATCTTTACCACCTTCCTGAGAAATATTTAATCAGTGCAAAATGCAACCTACCATTTCTTTTGAAATTTTGAAATGGTAGGTCGCATTTTGCCCCTATGAGATATGAGTGCAGAGAAAGTATTCATATTCCCATCCCACTGATAGATATCATTTTGGAATGGGGAATGTTTGTAGCAAAATGCCGTTGCTGTTTGTGGAATTTTCAATTTTTGGACAAAAGGCTGCAAAATTGTCAACATCCTTGACTCATGATTGCCAGTATTTTGAGAAGTAAAATTCATGTGGCTCACAGACTGTAAACAGACTTATTAAAACCTGTAAAATAACATCAGTGTTATAGAAATCAAAGGAGAAAAATATCCATAACTTTCAAGAAATTTCTGAATTTTCTCACAAAAGATATTCCGTATTTAAACCACCTAGAAAAGCTTTCTCCCGCCTCCATAATATACTTTCTAAAATTTCCACGATTCCTGAATGGACACTCCTAGAGAACGTCGACCTACCCTATCAATGTAGATTTTATTGTAGGTTATTTTTTGTTGAAAAATGTGTGCTTTTCTTTGTTCAATACCCTATTTTTCAGAGGCAATACGGAACGCTGCTTAAGGCAATTCCTAAGCAAATCTATTACTAAAGCTATTTAAGAAATGCAATTCTAAACATTATTTTAACTGTCGTCAAAGATTTTACAGGGCATGAGTATCTGTCTATACTTATATGTATTTAGGGGAGTGATTTACGATTTTCAGAGATTTTTTGGCCCACGTAATTACTTAAGATTTATTATGCCATCTTCTCCGTTCTTCACAAACACTCAAGATTTTCATTTTTTGGAGGATAGTGGATAGCGGCTTGTCAGACTAAGAAAATTGATTCCGCGGACACAGGACGCTGCCATGTTGAAAGATATTGGGGTGGTTTTAACTTCTATGGCTTCATTTTGTCCCTTGCCATTTTTCGAAAGGCACATTTTAAACATTGACTGACATTACATAATACGTGAAACGATAGTAAAAAACGAGAAAAGAAAGTTAGTTATCATTATTAGTTAGTTAGGGAGCCACCGAGAGACGTGTCCATGTTTTTAATGGGAAGCTTTTGAAATGAGGACTGATAAATCTTGCTCTGAATCCAAATATTTTACTGACATTTAATATTAAGAAGTTGTTCTTCAACTAAAAAATTTTCACAGAGGAGGCTTTTGATGCAAAAACTTAATAAAAATTCGATATTCGAAATAGAAATAAAATAGGGCTATGTTTGAAATACTCATTGCCTAATAATGATAGAGGCCCATAATATACTTCGAGATGAAATGGCCTTAAACAATTTAAATATTACGAGCATTCTTGTATGATTGCGATAACGATTAGTAGTAAATTCCCTTTAAATTGGAAATAATTCCGTTAGATATCACTATAATTGTTTTTTCTGAACTTTTCACTCATGGTTACTTAGTCAACATGCAAAGACGTAATCTGAACATCAACCTGAAGAGTGTGAACAAGTGAAAGTATGTATTTATTTTCACTACATTTATAGATGATATATAATGTAGTTGACAAATATGATGAGCCGTATTTAATTTATATGCCATTGGATAAGATGACAGTAAATAAAGATGATGGAATATAGTCGCCAGTTTTTATTACAAAATTGATGGATCATTCTTTTCCTTGATTATTTATACAATAAGTAATTAATTATGAACTAGTACTAAGTAATTAATGTTTTATCTCAGTGGATTCAACGACGCACAATACTTAAGAGTCATTGGTTATAAGTATAGGACATGGATGTCAACTCACACAAGACAAATGTCCTACGAGAGCGATTATTGCTGAAAGTCTGTCCAGTAGAACTACACATTGACTTGGCGAGCGTCAACTGGACATCAACACTGTACATCGCGTCGCGATTGACTCAGAAATGCACTTCCACATAATATCTTCACTCTTCTCCATGTAAAATAAATACTTTGAGGCTTAATGCACAATGATATTATAAAACACTGTAGATTTACAGTATAGTTTCTGATACTATGATGTTGTGGCGTCTGCTGCCTGTTATGTCTACGAATCGATACGAAATAGCATTCGACTGTCACAACAAGGCCTTTCATCCTCTCATCATCATCATAGCATAGGATCTTACCACGGCCATAGTTTTTTCTCAATTGGCTATGTTTTCTTGTTTGTATCATTTGTATAAGGAAATTTGTTTAGTTTTTATGTTTATTGGCTGGCTTTGATTCTCCAGCTTCATCCGGGTAAGGTAAATTATATTTATAATAATTAATATTGACACGTCTTACTCTATGCTAATTACAACAGAATAATAATAATAATAGTAATAATAATAATAATAATAATGATAATAGTAACGTTATAACAAATAATTATACACAGCTAAATGATTCTTCCATCATATTAATTCATAAACAACATTGAAAAATTAAATAATGGCTCTGTTGGTACTACAGTATAACGAACCCTAAGAAAAAAGTTAACATTAGCATAAGGGGCTGTGACTACATGATAAATAGGTACAATATACCAAGTGATGAATGGGATTGAATTAGTTCCTCAATTTCATACAAACAAATACAACTTTGTTACAAACAGAATGTTCCGACAATATTAATATATTTATCATTATTTCACTACACTAACAGTCAATTTGATTCATGACATGACAACGTACACATTTGGACTTCGTTTCCTTCGCCTGCACACAACAAATGCAACGCAAAGAGCTTCTAAGTCAAACATAATCAACCCTCACATTATTGTGTTTTGTCTGTCATTTAATAATTATTGTTATCGTACTATAGACTCAAGGAAATCCTATTTTTCAAATTGTCATTAAAATATGGCAATCGAGATTTGCTTGGGTTGTTGCTGGGCACATGCGGGCACCACTGCTTTGGGAGGGCACACACTGAGCCACAACCCAACAACAAATCAACAAGCAATTTAACCGGATGACCACATTTCACTAAAATCAAACAGTCCCTAAATTTATCGACTTAAAAACGGTATATAAGGAAACAGGCCGCTTTCTGTATAGATAGTTTTGATTCATTTTTTAGAATTCACAATGTGTCTCGCATTGGAAAGACTCGCCGCACTAGCTCTAATTAATATAGATAATAATTTCTGTCTTATTTAATTCAGCAGGTTATTTATGCGTAGATATAGTAGTGTACTTTAGAATAGAAACGTATCAGACTTGCAATAGAATTCAGTATGTTAAAGGAAAAAGCCACTGATTGAACCTTATTTTCATTTTGTAAGTATATACTTAATAGAGAACTTCTACTCAGTTTATAACAAGTCCATGCTACAAGGCTATTTAATCTTGATTACAATTAAACAGTATTTATTGCACAAAACGTTTAGCTAATATTTGTTGTCTAAGAGCTTATTTTGGTTTACAAGTTATATTGACAGTAAGTACACACGAAACGGTACAGTACCGGGCTGTTTGGGCTCTGTACATATTTAGACTCCCTAGCAGAGGAGGGGGGAGGGGAGAGGGGAGGGGA
>JABASI010006594.1:0-10708 GCA_019776505.1 Tomocerus nigrus
ATAAATGCACAAATATATGTATACCTACCTATATATGTAATATTAAGTTTCTATGTCTAATATTATGACAGAGCATCAATACTAAAAGTATTCTATGGGAAGAAGTAGAAAGACAACACGTGGAAGATCTTCAATTACGCTGATGCTGCTGAGGAAAGTCAAGTGAGTTTCCAACAATGTCCATGTTAATTAATTACGTTCTTGATTCTACGAGATTATGACGTACAAAAGCAAAGTAAAGATATTAAAATCAAATAAGCAAATGCATTTAGGCCTACAGCTTTTTATGATTTCATTATTTTACTTGACTTGTTGTCTGTACATCTCAATCCCCCGTATGCGTATGCGTCTAATGCCTACGCTAATTCCTCTAACAAAAACTGACTGTAAAAAAGAGAAGATTATTACGTAGGGTGATTTCAAAATGGTGAACAATGATGAGAGTTCTACTTGGAAAAAAATCAAGAAACTACAGTGAGATTAGTATGACCTGGGGGAACAGGGAAAAAACCATCCTTCTTGAAATAAGTAAACGAACTATGAAAAAGAAGAGAGCTAGAGGTAAACCGCTCAGTTGTTAAGTTAATTAATTGCTAAATATGCAATTTTCTTTCTCACTGTAAAATCCGAATTACCCTGCTAATTGTTGTATATTTTTTGAAAAAATGCTTACGAAAAGCCTGGTTTTCATTCATTATATCTTAAAAAGTATAAATAGTAAAAAAGTAAATAGCAAGCGAAATAAATATGACAGAAGCATATGATAACCACAACTATATGCTTGTTTAACTTTCATAGAGCAATTTTAAATTCACATCACAAATTTTTATTTTTAGTATTTGCATTAAGCTTAGAATAATGCAGCCAGAGCCAGAGCCCAGAGCTCTCCTTTTACTTACCTAATCTAATTCTTAATCTCTAAAGGAACGAATTAAAATGCTCTAGGAAGTAGCTTCTAGATGTACAATTCGTGACGAAAGAAATCTTCAATCCTAACTCCTTAGTACATGCGCTTAGAATTTCAATTATATGTAAATGCCCATAAAATGACTATCTAAGCGAGACATTTTTTATATGTATATTACGAATCAAAGTTTTGAATATACCTAGTTAAGATAAGAGCTAACCCTTTTCATACACTTTCCTGCATATACGTATTATTTACTTGTGATAGACAGCACAATATGCACTGTGTATTTAATTTACAATTGAATTTGCAGTTATATACTTTTTCAAATTGGTGATGGTACATGGAATATTAATGCTATCCGTTTATAGCTAGTTGTAATTAATTTCGCCAAATGCATTGTTACGTCAGATATTTACGATTTCTATGTGCTATGCATTTGTACAATTAGCTTCGATTACTCCCGATGGTACCCAGAACCTATATACAACTCTGTTAGATATTTCTAATTGGGATTTAGATTTCCATTTCTAGTGTCGTTTAAATTCATTCGAGCACTTACTTGTGTTAAGTAACTTCATACGTTCTATACAGAGAAGGAGAATGAGCATGCACTGAAAATGAGAGAAATAAATTTAGATTCGGATTAAACTAAACTTAAACGGGAGACGTGCTTGGGAGAGGAAGTGAACGTAACGGTCGACTCAATTTTTGTTAGCGCTTTGTTAGCGAGTGTGCTCATTTCTAGTTCAGGAATAAGTAAGTATGTCACGAAATGGAATACACATCCTTGCCCTTGTAATAATCGAGACAGTCTAAAACAAACTTTCATTCTGGTACCATTAAATTATTTTCTCCGCGATTCGATTGTAGTGATTAAGCAAAAGAAATATAATTTTCTATGCTTTGCCTATGAACTATTTAATAGTGTGTAAAAATAGGCGAAAACAATTTATTTGGTATAGGATAAACTGTGATTTGGATATGCAGAAAGAAGCAGAGATTCTGTATGCAATTGTGTCTGCTTTTCTTTCATTACAACAATCACTGCCTATTTGTAATTTGTAATAGGTACGTACGGATTTCTATTTCCCCTGTGCATGAATGCCCCAATGATTCCATTCAGAGCTCTCAGAACCACGTTCTAAGTAGTAAATAGAGTATTATGCGTGCATAGCATGTATGTTTAGCTTTGTGGCTATATTGTGTGTATTTAGATCACATTGCGCATTTCTATCATGATGTAATCTAATGAGAGCATCTGTGGTTGTTTACTTGTTCAGTTTGTATGTTTGACTGAGCTTAATTTAAGTATCTGCCTAAAGAGCACTGCCTTGCTTTCTCCCAAGGAGTCTGGGGTCTTCTTAGCTTTTGTGTTCGCTGACTGTTTTCCAATTACATGATTATACGAGTACAACTGAAGGTAGATGTACTGCATATTGCCATTGCCTGTGTACACCTAGCGTAAGTAATTGATCTGAATGTTGTACTGTACTACTACAAATACGACTTTATTAGTTCTACATCTGCTATGGACATTATAACACAATGCAGGCAGACTTCATCCAGCCAGACTAGAGCTAGTTAGCTTTCTGGTAAGACATTCTCAGATAAAGATGCTCTATAAGCCTCAGGCTCTTTAAGATAACGTTGATGTCTCTGCAATCGGTAATGTAATCGCTACGCCGTATGATTACATAATTGAACCATATTGCCCTATTCTAAACAACATCCCCTCTACAATACTTCAATGGACATCCTATACACAACATAAGACTTACATAATTCCTATTTGTACTATAGACACAATTATGACATTATCATTCTATACTACATGTATGTACATTCATACTCAGGGAAAAGAAGCATCGAGGCCATGCTCATATAACAGGCAAGGAGTATGCATTATCTAAAATCTATATTAATTACGCAGTACAGACGTGCTTTACCGTTATCCTTCTGCTACTACTAACTAATTAGATATTTCTGATAGTGTGTAGATCATATATTACAGCACATAGTAATTGCTAATGCCAGGATACAGATTCAAATATCGTATATAGAGTCACATTTCGTAAGAAATGTTGCTAAATGCTAAACGATGAAGGTAAAATGTAGTAGTAACATTTACCACCTACTAATTTTGTACTAAATTGAATGTACCTACTGTGTACATACATATACTGATATAGCAGATCCAAATCAATCAACTTCAACCTGTATATTCTAGAAGTACAGCAAAGAAAGATATTAAATGGTAGGTATAATGACAACGCAGTTTCAGCTATTTACGTTTCCTAGTATTCTGAAGATTGTTTTATTGTTGTTTGTAAAAGGGAAACGAAAAGGTTTTAGAAAGTCCTAGTTTTGCTATTATGCGTTGCCCAGTCTAAATACAAAGGCGAAAAGCAAAGGGAATTTGTGGAAAAGGTATGTTTAACTTGGGTTTCGTTGATGAGGGTATATAGGTTGGTAGTTGGTCGTCCTATGATTTGGGGAAAACAAGAATAGAATCAAGGCATAGTACTCAGTGCTCGTATTCGCTGTACATAGTTTTGTATTACATGTGTAGTCCGTAAGTCCGTAGTGATCTTTCTCTGGTTCTGATGCTACCTAACTATTTGTACTATAAGCCTTTCTTGTTTTCTTTCTCAAGTCCTTGACTCGTTTCGTTGTTAAAACTAAGGGAAGGAGAAAAGGAGGGAAGGAACTCTTTTGAGATAATTTGTTCAAACCACTCATGAAAACTCGGCATAAGAGATAATGCTGGAAATGTAATTAAGAGCTACGAGGACTTTTCCCTTTGGAAATATAGGAAGTTAAATTAAAAAATTGTCTTTTGTTCGTTCGTGCTCTTTCTCTCTGTCTCGTTTAGTGCTTTCCTTTGCTCATCTAGATCAGTTCAGGACAGCTTACGAGTTAGATCTCCTTTCTTTAGTCTTTAGTCCAATAGATTCCTGTTATCTATAATGCTTTCTTTCTATATCCTTATATGAATTTCCCTTTCTCTGAATTCTGCTCCTTTATAGTAGTAGAATTACATCAACTTGAGGAGCATCCATGTCGACGTACTTACCTAGGAATCTACCTACCTACTCCTTGCTTTCTTTTCCACTCCCTCTTCTCTCTTTCTCTCTCCTAGTCTTTTCTGTTTATTTCTTCTGTTTAAGCTTTTGTATACATGAGCCGAAAGTAGGAAGAACGTATTTATATCTGTCCATATTATAGCCCTAAGCTACGAATGTTACACAGGTAATACGAAATGTTGCTAACATAGTACATGCAACTTAACGGCCATTCGTTTCATCACCACCAGACCAGACATATAATTCTTTGTTGTTCCTTTTGCCATTCAGTCTATTTAGTACCTAACAGAAAACTTCTCTATCCCTCTTCCCTAATTCCTCAAAGTTAATCAACCTGGTCATACTTTAACCTCAAAGCATTATATAATTATAATTAAAAAGCGAATATTCCAACTCACAAGCAAAATTCTGACAAAAATAATAAGATTCCCAGACAATAATAAATGGAATTAACTAAGATAATACGATTAGATACACAAATTAGAATTATCTAAGTATACTTAGGTAGTCGCTGTAGAATTTAGCATGAAGAATCTTATTTGCCAAATATTATAGCAAAGGAATGCCATTTCTATAAAGCCCCTAAACCATTTCACTCCCAGAAACTCAGAAACAAGTAGAATTTTCTAATATTTGAAAAGGAAAGAGACAAACCCTTTGGCTAGTGTGGGTGTACGTTGTAGAAAAAGAGAAATTCGGAGAATTAATAAATATCCCATTGTTGCTATCATTTTAATAAAATCATAGATATAACTACAATAGTGTTAGATGTAAGTGAATGCATTAGAAATGGGTGAGAGTAAGGAGTGAGAATATTACAACGGAAGTTTTGTCTAAAAGAGAATATTTGAGCTTGAAGAAAGGAATTGGAAGTGCACTGAACGGGAAAGGCACATGTATTGAAAGAAAAGGGTTCCTTCCCCGAATTGAACTCTGGAAAAAATTGATTGAAGACAAGGAGTTGGGTAAAAGTAGAAACTCTGAAGAATAAAGACAAGAGTAGGTGCAAGACATCGATATAATAAAACAGGAATCTCTGAGAAGATAACACATACAAGTACAACATACATTGACAATTTCAATGGTGACTCCCTGGACCGTCGACAAAAAATGATACATTCCTTCATGTATAGGAATGTGTACAAATAATGTTCAAAATGTAGGAATTACTATATAGAGCACCTCCTCCACCTTATAAATATAAGCTTCACTTTCTATAACAAACAATGCTATAACGCATTAACCGGTATATATGTATAAGAGAGCTGACTGCATGCAAGTTCATTCAAAACGTATTTGAGGTTGTCGTTTTCCATGTGCTCCTCTTGTTTTCTGATTCTTAACATTCACCCTAAGTGCTTTCTCCTTTCTGCAAGCCAAAGAAGTGAAAGTAAAGTCAATTCGCCTTGCTTTGATTTCTTTGATATTCTCTTTCCCCTCAATGTACTTTTTGTTTCTTTGCTTTGATTCTCTGCTTCTGTTTTAGGTACACTATAGCCGAATCAGTTCTTCAAGAAAATTCAAAGCAGAGCATAATAACAAAATTACAATGCGTAAAAAAAACAACAGCATAAATTCGCAATTGCAAAAGGAACATTCTTGTTGACTACTAAAACAAAACTATGAAAATTAATATTATAAAGAGTACGTATGAGGGCTATATAGCTACATAGTACACTGCTAATAATGTGGTCAGGAGCAAAATACAACTGATTATCTATTAAAAAGAAAATAGATCCATCTGGGTGTTCGTATTTACTATTCAGTTAGTGGTCTCGTTTGGTAAACAAAATTGATACTCCACGAAGGAGGAAATGAAAGAGAGGAAATGACAAACGAAAAAGAATAAAGGGAGTTGAAAGACAGAAAAGAGGTAAAAGAAAGGTTACTAATCCGCTACTTCGGCTTTAATACATATTTATTGTCTCTGTTCTTTTAAATGGAATATAAAAGAAATGTTGGTAGGGTGCTATAACGAATGATAAAAGTCTTGTCAAAAGTCAGGGAATAATTTTGTTTGCGCCCCCAAAGGATATACTGCCATATAGAAGATATATACCGGTATAGTGATCGAGGCAATTCTTTTGAGGTTGACTTGACATGGCATGGTATCTCAACTTCTACTTACAACATTTTCCGTTAGTTTCTTTTTCTCTCTCTCTCTCTCTGTTTTGCTTTCCTTTGCATCAGTTGGATTTGGCTGCTCTTAGTCTATGACCATGGTTGAACGCACTAATAAAAACTTGAAGATCTAATCAAAGATCAAACTGAAAAGGCGACCGCAATGTAATTTCTTCCCTCCTTTGTACGATCTTCAACGATGGATAATAAAAGAGAGAAAGGGAGTCGAGACTCATACACAAGTCGACCAAACAGATTCGATTAGTCAACTTCCCTGTTTTCCATGTATACACTGTAGACTTTTATCTACATTCTGCTAATACCTCCTGCATTAACTCCTCTGTCAGCTTTTACCTATCCTATTTGTCTCTCTTGTCTTCTTAACTTTTCAACTCTGTCAGACCCTTCTTCAAAATTCCTTTCCCCCATCATCGCATAAATGTCGGGCAGATACACAAACGATACCAATTAATGATTACTTAAAGGTACATATATACTAATAGTGTCGTTTATCTTACAGTTGTCAGAATAATGTCGGGACCACAATCATTTACAAATACACCCCGACCAAAAATTGCATATTAATTCCGTCAAAAAATATTCGCTTCGCCTGCATTAAAATCAACGCCTGTGGATGAGAATAGATGATGCCTTCCAATTGAAATCATTGAAATAATAAAATAATTTCACTAACTGGTATTTTCAGAATTCTGATATCCGAATTTCGTAATCGACAGTTTATTACATTGAGTTAAATCCGTTTTTGAAATTCACTGATTAAAGTTAAAAAAAACATTCCGCGTCCATCTTTAATCTTGTTCGTTACGACATTTGCCTTCACAATTACGGCTGGAATATGTATTCTTGTACTAGGCTGGCTACGGTAGCCTTATAAGCCTAGTCATTTCTATTTTTATTAATTAAAAAGGTATAATGGGAACTATTCTATTATAAAACATACACATTACTATTATGAGTTCAATAATAAAACTACGACTATTTACGAGTAAATTGTACCGTATCATTTTTGCATACTGTTTGGGAGATACGGTTATATAATATAGCAAAATGAATTTATAGAATCCATGTAAGTATATAAATAGTACCAGTTGCTTTGTACTTTTCCACTTGTAAACTTGTAGTGCTTTCTAAATTAGACGAGTGTCTGCATGAGTGACTGGAAACTTTCTATTTTATTTTCATGATTACAAACTGTAGCTTGGGGGTTTAGAGTTAAGCGTGTGAAACTGACATGCATCAATGCCAAAGATGAGGGTAAAGCCTGAACTGAAACTTGTCTAACTAACCAAATTGTGTACACTTCGGATGCATGAGATAATTAAATTCAAAACTACTAGTTCTACAATTACAACGCAGTATCCAACTTGCCTTGTTCTCAGCCGAACACACATTCTCATATCACACAATTATAATTCAAATCCCGATGAAAGACAAATGCAAATAAGCAAAATGCCTTATCTTCCATTCCATACTATAATATAATTGGTAATACATGCTTGTAGAGTAGTGAAAACTTTTCTGGAAGTACCCATTATGTAGACTCAGACACATAACAGTGTAATTAAAGTTTTGTGCCGGCTAAATACTAAAACTGTGCACCATCGGCTACAGGTTGCTTTCTTTTTTGCTTTCCCCATAGTACTGCAGCTAATAATATTATTACAAAATAGGCATCTAATTTCTATTTCATCCTTTCTATCTCTCTCTCTACTGATAAGTATAGAAATACAGATGGAATTGCACATAAAATAATAGAATTAAATGGCAACGTACCTATTTTCGTGAGAATTTGTTCGGGGAGTCTTATGGTAAAAACTGGGATCACATTGACCTCGGAGCGACCCTTATTGTTGAACGCGTAGACGTGAGCCAGGAAGGATTGTCCTGGCTCTAAACCATTAACACTAAAAACTGGAACACTGGTGGTAATATTAGCCCTGATCTTGTGAGATTGCGACTCGTAGAGTTCGAGCACGAAATTCTGTGGCAGACCACCATTAAAACCTTCGTTACAGTGTAAGAAAAATGACTCTGTCGAATGATTCGCCACACTACAATTGTGCACAGAGTCAGGTCTACCTGTAAAACACAATTCACAAAAACACGTTACAATTACATTCTTTGTACTCCGATTACATTTTATGTTCAGTCTACAATGCTCCTGTTAAACTTAACTGCACTAGTATGATCATTATCTTATTGCCTTTTACTAAAAGCTCTGAACCTTCATTACCCCATTAAAACTACACTGTTTAGTTCTATTGTATTAGTAGCACGCTGCATTCATGTCCTTCACGTTTAACTACCTGTACATACATTGCACAGATATCTAGACATATTATGTTAAAGAACAAATAGTAGCCAGCAAAACTAAACACGAGCAGAGACTGAAAGAAAGTATTATATCTTACAACTTTTGTATGGTTAGATGAATGGAAACATGTCTAACCTTTCAACTATTCCCTGGCTATTAAAGTATAAATTACTACAAATACAAACAGCTCTTTAAATACGTCGTAGAAAGTAGTAGTACCAACTGTTACATATTTTATACTATTTACAACTAGCAATAAGGCGAGTAAACTAGCTCTGTGCACGCACAGTTATAATCTCACGCTGGCATTTGCTCCACATAATGCGTTACTGAAATTCTTATTTATTTCGCAATAAATTCTACTAATTTCAATATTAACTGCTGCTAAATTATATCCTACTAGTAATAATATTATAATGCTACCCTACACTTGACATAGAACTATGTGAAAAACTAACAGTTAAACAAATTAATCTTCTCTCACATTTCATGCCCTTATAATCTGATTATTTGTAATTTTAATTGGATTATTACCTAACAAATGTCATAAACATGAATTGAAAGGGGAAAAATTTATTTCTGACAACAAAGATTTATTTATGGGATCAAACACGCATTATTAGGGAACAAATTTTTCCATTGCATGTACGATACATCTACCATGTGTTAGCTACATGAAACTGTTACTTATTTTTCTACATCCCTTAATTTGGAACATTTGAAACATAAATATAATATAAATCAACTTAGATTTTCTGACGGTATATAGACAATAAAAATACAACTAGTCAACTATTTAGCTACACTACACACATACACCGATAGTTAATTAAGGTGCTGTGTGTTTGTAGTTCGTGATTCATTTGTGTGTTTGCGGCGATAGATAACCCATTGCTCAAACAAATGTTCCCTTTGTTCTTTTTAATTTATTACTTTTGATTTTAAAATAGATGCGGTCATACCTGCAGCGATAATGTGATAAACACAAGGCACTCTTTGGTCCCCAATTTTGTTGGTTGCCCAACAAAGTAGTGTCCCGTAATCCAGCTCAGTCTGCGGTGTATACGTCACCACACTTCGGGTGCCCACACTCCTGTGCAAGAAAATAGCAATTATAAGTACATACTATTACCAAGTTAATATAGGGAGGGACTTATTTTACAGAATGTAATTTCTAACACTTAGTGGTCTGGCCTCAAGGATCAGTAGTATAATTTGAGGAATGGCAAAATCCCATTTAAATATTAATAGCTGGTATTATTTACATAGTTGCTGGCAGGGTTTGTGGAGGAGGGGAAAATATAGAATGCCTCTTCCCACTTTCAATTTGATGACTTATTTTACTAACAATTTCTCTAACCAACAGGTGAAAAGCATTTGACTGCGGTTATATCCTGAAAGTATTACTAGAGCCCAGTTTATGAATGGGTGGTGAAAACAAAGCGTTTATTGTTTTAATGCTATTGGTAGACCGAAAGTATAGTCCTCCATTAGCTGTTTGCTAGTAGACATGAAATGATGGAGCTATCCCTCGATTTACATCCATGCAAAAGCTTAAGCTAAGCCTTGACTTAACATTGTCCAATAATATTCACTCGGCATGTCTAATAACAGTAATAATATGATAAAATATTATTGTATTCAATCTAAATTCAGGAATGTAAGCCATGAGCCATTAGAGAACAATATTACATTCTCTTCCCCTTCACTCCTTTGCCACCAACCAAGCTCTTCCTCCACCATTATTAACACTTAGGCTCATTAAAGGCGGACCACCACAACACCATTATTACAGTCGTTTCTTTGATGGATTAGCTTCCATTATTAGTCCATTGGATTCCTCTCTCCCTCTATATATTATACATATAGTCCTTTAATACTCCATCCAAACTCATTGAAACAGATAGCTTCAAATAGAGCAATATAATACAAAACCAACTCAACTCACATTTCCTATAGCCACAAATGAAACCCTACACTATTTAACCTGGTAAGCATGAAATACTCTGGTAGATAAATATAATTGTAACTTTCCTACATTTACCTACGCGATATTATTACGACAGCCAGCGTGGACTCCTGTATAAATAAACTAAGTACCTATTTCATTGTGGAACCCTTTCATTTCCTTATTTATACTAAATCCAGTCATCAAATGAACAGAAATAAAACAGTTTCTGGCGTCTGGGAAAGGGTAATGTTTGGCTTGGTAATTTCATTATAACGCTATTCTGTAAACTAGCTTTGTATATCTAGTAC
>JABASI010006595.1:0-10705 GCA_019776505.1 Tomocerus nigrus
GTATTCGGGATGCTATAGTGAAAAGTTAAGTAAATGTAGGGAATGGAGAGAGGAGCGGGCGAGGAGGAAGCTCATTGTGGTATTTATTTATATAGGGAAAGCTGTATTGTATTTTGGCTGCCAAAAACTTGCATTAAGAGTTATTCTTTGTAGATTTGCCCGGTCTTGACTTAAACTGTCAAGGCAAGAGGAGGTTTGTAATGGGAAAGCTAGGAAACCGCAGCGCGGGAAGGTTTCCCCTTGTGAGGGTTCCGTTACGGATTAGACTCGACTAACTTTCCGTTTGACTTTCACTTCGCGAATGGGATAGTTAAGGAGAGAGAGAGAGGAGACACGGGAATTCCAGCTCACAGCTCCCTCCAGCCAACAATCCCCCTGGAAAAAGAATGAAATTAGGATATATTCCATTTCCCTCAAGACAGACAGGACAGCAATAATGTTTGTCAGTATTTCTATTTATTTCTTCTTGCCACTCTGGAAAAATCGTCTGCATATGTCTGAGACTGACCGAAGGAAACTATTAGCTTGCATTTCCCAAACGAAAGACATTAGGCCACAGAGATCAGGATTTACAATATAAGGGAAGAGAGGGAAGGAAGATTTCTATTTTATATTTATTACGGTGTTCCTCCTTTATACTAATGACTTGATATGTACTCTATGGCATACCTAGAGAGATAGATTAGGCATTTCAGTCCAGTCAAGTAGTGAATCTATTGAATGGAGCTCTAAGTGAGGGAGGGATGGCGAGCGACCACAAAAATTAGTGAAAAAATAGCCAAAATCTCCCGTATCAATCTCTATTTTGGAATCAAATCCCCTCTGTCCTGTCTTCACTTCAGTTACACTCTCCCTAAACATCTTCCTGGATTCCTTATAGCTACTACGACTAGTAAATATCCTGACACTTATGGCTAGTAGGGAATTGTATAGAGTCAAGTCAACTCTAGTTGCCCAATACAATAGAAAAGAAAAGAGGAGGTAATGTGCCCGGAGTGGACGTGGATGAAGAAAGCAGAGAGAAAGTGCCTAAGATAGGACGAGTATGAAACTTAATAGACAAATAGTTGAAAGTGAATGCTTAATGCTAACTATTGGTACTTGTGAGTAAAGTAAAATGGAGGGAAGGGCTTTAGAACAACATTCTCTCTCCTTTCTTTATGCTGACTCTACAGCTTTTGGCTAAAAATATATTGGGCGCCGGGAGAGAAGAACTTTGTTTTTCTTTTGGATTTATTACGGTTTATTTCATTGCGAGTTAGACACAAGACTAAAGAGCCCAACTCCGTCAAACTGTCATTTATTTACACTATAAACTTGTATTTATTTATAGACGTACGTAAAATAGTTGTAATGTAATCTATAGGAGAGATTTTGAGACTTTCTCTACTTTATTACCTAGTCGTGTTTTGTTTATGTGAGGTGAACAAAATAAAATAGAGTCCAGAAAAAGGATTTTCCACCAATCTACTCTAAATCAGGAACAAATGAAATACATTAGAATTTAGTATTCACTGGAAGGAAAAAAATAGTAGCCAAAAGATAAGATAACTACGTAGAAGCAGAATACCCAAATTAGAATTGAGAGAAAGGAGGAATGGCGGAGAAAGGTGAATATCTTTAGTTAGCTACGGCGTATATGTTTCCTTTTTAATTAGGTTTTTCTATTGGATTTAGTATAATGTAATATAGTGGACATATTTCATTTTGCTCGCTTAAACCAACACCATAATAATAAAATCACCCTATTCCATTTGATTTTACGAGGCTATCCAACATTTTTGCGTCGAACCGGCCACGTCTAAAATATCTGACAAGGAATACATGGACTATAGTCACTACTCACTAGTCGACGGAAAATAAAGTAAAGTAATGTAGCAATAGCAATAATTCGGTTCATTCAGTTTCCTCCCTCTTGTCTCGTCTACTAGCGTGCATGACTCTTTCCTCTCTGTCCCTCTCTCTATTTCTCTATACTTTATGTATGCATGTAGATGTGGTGGAAAGAGCTACACTTATTTCTTATCCAATTTGGAGGGTGAAAGAGGACTAGGCAATAGTGCAGTGTGTGAAATGCGATGCAATGCAACTTGTATATGTAGCCACTAGCTAATAACTATTATCTTGAGTAGGAAGTAGGAACTAAGGGTCCGACTATGTATATTAGATATGTACATACACGATTTGTCGTCGTCGGAGAGAGAAAGAGAGGGAAAGAAATGTCCTGCACACTATAACTGTAATAATAATAGGAGGAACTAGGAAGACAAGTCAAGTCGTGGCCAAACCAACTAAACTCCAGCCATGCCATACCATGCCAGTCACTCACCCCGAAAAATTGGATTGAGTTGGCAAAGGGCAGATCACGAGGAAATCTGGAGGAGGAAGAGATATTTCCGTTCTTCTAACTTCTAACTCGAATTCAAGAGTTACTGCGTACAGAACATGACATTACCAACTTTATTGTATATTACATCTATATTACTCTGTTGTCTACTACGAACAGCCTTCAGTTATCTCCTACATTTTCAAACTCTACCATACAACTACACACTACACACTCTCGCCACCAAATCTAAGGAAAAGTAAATAAACACAGACTTTCTTTGGCTAAAACTCACATCTGCATCGCGTACTTATGCCTAAGTGTCTATCCAATGATGTCTTCGTCTCTTTGATGCTTATGAGTAAACCATTTACACATACAGTCAATCTAGTCCAGTCCCTTCTCCCACACAACGCTGCTATGAGGAGCAAATGAAGGTGACGTAATAACATCCTCACGAAAAACAATACAATGTGAGTGTAATGTAATGAAACAAGGAAACTTTCTGAGAAATTACACACTCTGATTGTACAAGTCCCAGTCTAATAGTTATATTTGCCAGAATAAGTCTCTCTATATACTTTTACTATAGTAATCCCTATTTTCCAATGTTTCTCTAACTGTCCTATTGAGTTTTACTATAGATAATATGAAATGAGACAGTATATCCATGTCTGTATATATTCTCCATACGACGCGACGACGACGGGCTATAAGCAGATAGTCATTGTTGGTTACTTGATGGGAAATAAATGTTTGCCTGTCTGTCAGTTCGTCTGTTGAGTACAGAGAGTAATTATTTCTCATTAGTCAACAGACGGATCCTTCCTTCAGTTCCTGACTCTTCTCATTGCATTCTCTGGTACGGCGATGAGAGATATACTAAAAGACAGGCAGCAAAACAAAATCCCTAACTATATCAGCCAGTGTAAACAAAATAACATTCGTGTCTTGTTTATACTTCTCATTTCTAGTTACAAACTCATTTACTTTCCCCATGGCCAACGCATTAAGAATGAACACACTACTTGTGCGTTCCTTATTAAACCACCTACTCATTTTCTTATCCATTGCCATTGTTATGCAACTATTTATTTTGTATACAAATTAATTTTTTTGCAGTGTGGCGTCATTTAAATAATAAGTAATAGTTGTAATTATGAGCAATCACATAGGATAGATGGTTCTAGCTAAAACACTTAGGATAACCCGTAATTGACATTATATAGGATTTTCATCGTGTAATGTGATAGATAAATTAATTTGATTGAAAACAGGATCAAAAGTGAGTGTGTGGGAAGATACAAATTAAGGTTGTGATAGAATTTGATCTGATCTGATCTGTCATGTGATATAAATATTAAGAGTTGTGTCAGTAGTACCTAGTAGTAAGTAGGCATAAAATAATATACCTTTAATTTCCCCTAATGTAGCTTTCTGTTTTAAGTCTGTCTATAGTTTAGTTGGTAGAATGAGCGCTTTGGAGTGTACAGAGATTTTTTGGCTGGGTAAACACTCTTGATACTCTTGAAGGATAATTAAATTCCGTTCACACAGACAGAATAGGAAAACAAGATTTCTTTATAGAGTGAGTTGAGTAGTGCCGATGTCATTCTCTGATAACCTAAAATGCTAACCTTCCTACGCTTTACTACCCTCCTTTTGTAAACAGTAGCTACCAGCTACACAGAGCTCATCCCTAGCGTCTGTCATCCAGTTTCCTGTTTTCTATCTGGGAAACAGGAGAAAAGAAACTTGGCTGTTGCTACTATATGCATTAAGAAGGAAACAACTGCACTGGCTGAATGAAGAGAGAATTATATATAACACAGGGGCATCGGTATATAGTAGTCAAAAAATAGGGATATAGATTATAAGGAGCAAGTGGGAACATCTACATCAAGTGTTTTCATCTACTGTCTTCTTTAGTGAGAAGTGGGAACAAGGATTCGGAGAATCGTTTCTTCTTTCGCCCTGCCTACAACATTTGTGCGTGTATCTCCAGGATATACAGAGAGGATGTGAATATAAGAGAGTCCCTTCTCTTCTGATCTGGGGTAGCATTCCATTCACATCTTCACTTCAGTTCTCCTTCGTTCTCTCACACTCTCTCTCTTTCTCTTTGGCTGAGTTGACTGAGGAAGATAGAGATAATATTATGTAGAGAGAGAGTGTGTGTGGAGACAGGAGTTAAAGTTTGTTCCCGACTAAGCTTCACTAGTAGACTAGCTCAACTGAACTGAACTGAACTGGATTCAACTTCTCTTTCCATTCCAATTGAACGCTTCCGACAAATCTTCTTCTTTACTGGATAGATTACCTTTACCTACAACTAGGCAATTCCACTTACCACTTTGACTCTATTTTCACTCCGTGGATTGGATTGGATTTCCGTCTCCTAGTTCTAACGGCATACTTCACTTATAAACACAAGCTAGCATCCTATTCTATCCCTTGAGCCAGATGATATCAGCTCCAACCCTCTTTTTCCTTATATTATTCACACCTTTCCAAAACATCTTATTCAATCTCGGAAAATTATTTCTGCCTTACATACAATAATCATAACTTGAAACATTGACATTAATATTTGCCACTTATCTATATTTAACAATTACATATTTTTTATTCGTATCATGCAAAGCAGGTAATTTGGTATAACTTTTTGGATAGCTTGACACTTTCCATCTTCTGTGACCATTTTCTATAGTTCCGTGGGCACTTTAAAATTACCAAATGATATTTGTAGCAAAGAGTGAGAAACATCGTAGCGTTTGTGAAAATGTTTGTTTGTTTTATAACAACCCTTTTTGGTACTAGGTATTAAGGCACTATTATGCTTTGGCACCCTTAAATACTATTAGTAGTACTAGTAGGTGCTAAAGTAAAGTGATCTTTCTCATTTGTAATAATAGTAGAGACAATGCAACTCATTTTACTAACATTCCCGTTTCCATTCTATGTACTTTTATCATTTCCTTTGGTAAATGTATCCTTAAGCCACAACAAAAGAAAGATAAATGACAGGAATACTGGATTCTTTTAGACTTGGAATAATTTGCATATGATTATATCGCATTGCAGGCTTCTACTTTTTCATTACACACATATAGGATGTAATTACCTGGTAATTACCTACATAATGTTATTTCCTGGTCTCAAATAATGTTTATAAAGTGGTTGATTTATCTACATGGAATATTAAAAATCTTCCCTGTAGGCGCAGGTAAGATATATTTATGTTTAGTGCTTTAAAATAAGCATGTTAATTGCCAAGTTAATTGAATTTTAATCCTTGCCCGACAGAGCCGTAAGTCATCTTGTAGGGAATTCTAAAATGTACTTTGTCAAATGAGAAGCATGTGTTTATCCTGTGCGAATGCACATGCATCTAATTAGCATTTGATTAAAAGCGACAGAGAAGCTATTAAGAACTTTGGTACTACAATTGCATTTTGTCTTTATATTGGACTGGAACTATTTATAGCTAAGAAGATGAAGATCCAAGGAAGAAAATCCAACTAAGACTGCATAGTCGACTCCGTGGGCAATTTATACAGTTGGTTTTTGTAGTAGAAAGTTAGTGCGAGATAATATGGTTTGTGGGGCGAGGAAGGAGTGATCTAATAACAATTCAGGGAAATATTTTGTTGTTTCTCAGTGCGGCTAATAGCGTTAGTTAGTTAGTTGATGGGGTGAGCTAATCCAGTGCTGTGAAGAAACAAATCGGGTTTTAAGCCAGCGGCGAAAGTAATTTTGCGAGAGAGATAAACGAACTTTTCTGGTGGAAGTCTTTCATGCAGTTGCATCCACCAGGCTTGGCTAACTCCCTATTAGGCTTAGTGGGTAGTTGTAGTGCAGTCATTGAGTTCTCTCTCAAGATACTACATCCCCACATATAACTCCATCCGAGCTCCCGTCCTGACAAACAAGTCGCTGGCAAGAGTAAAGAAGAGATTGCTCCTCCACCAGAATATCTGCTCGCAATGGATGTCCATGTGAGCTGGAAACGAGTGTAAATTGCCGGGATATTAGAGGATTACCAACTTTGTAAATGAGCTCTATTACCAACCCGACCCACCTCCACCTATAAAATACATACATGCATTACCATTTACGCCTCCACAACACTTTCTCTCCTTTATTCAACGTACCTAGCTACGCAATATTTCCAAATACACTCCATGAACCCAGAAAATCGCTTTCTAGCCTACATCAAACCTAAACCAAAAAGAGTTCCGAATATTACATTCTTAAGTAACACAGCTATTATACATATATTGACACTCTTATGGCAAAAAAAAAGCGAATTCATTTACAAATGCATTCTATACGTCAAAAATCTAAATGTAATATATTGTATTTAATTCTAAAGCACAATTAAAAAGTCACTAACCTTTAAGTTCCAATGATATTGGAAGTATTTAAATTTCTCGAATATTTCAGCGCATTACAGAAATTTTTAAATGAATTGTATGCACTTCTCGGAATTCGAAATTGATACACGTATCTACGAAATATTTTGATGGTTGTACAATTTGCGACTGAGCCGAACTTAGCAGGCTTCCGTTTTCATATCGACATAAGTCATTCCTCAGTTCCTCATTATCTAAATGTATCTAACCATATCTCAGAGGATTCTAGGATTCAAGATATACATTATATAGACATGGAAATTAATTGCGTTACGTTGTGTACAGGGTGGTTGTATTAAAATCTTAGTGATAATTATGACCATTTCGTCTATGAATACGGCTACAATCCCTGCCTCATTATTTTCACCTTTGCCTCAGATGTCTGTGTAAATTTAAATGAGGGGTGTTTTGGACCCTTTTATTGGAATCCGAATTTGAAACCCTAGCACGTAGTTTAAAAAGCCAGGGGCAAGTGGAGGAACTTAGTTTGTAACACTAAGTTAGCAAAGATGTAGATAAAGCCAATAATAAGCACAATGCAATTCAGTTCAATTCCTAAACTCTTTCTTCAATGGCTTCTGTGGTAAATATAATTGTCTGCTTCCCTTGTTTATTGCCGTCTAATCTGCCGGTAGGTATCCACTATCTACCGATAGGAAATTATAGAAATTATGGTCTAAATTATGTGATATGATAACTCAATAAGTATTACTGTGTATGTAATCTAATCCAAAATGATAGTATTAGTTGGTAAAGGTTGTAAGGGAGTTGTTTGTCCACTTGAAGCCATAACCAGCACTTTATTACACTCAATCAGAAACATAATGTCGCATCATATCAAAGGAATGAATTTATTTCATTTCGATAAACTTGTGCAGCAGATGTGAATCTAGAATTCCCTCGAAGGACCAACTATGTCAGTATAGTCTACAATATTTGTATAGATATTTTCTGTATTATTATCAAATAGGATTTTCATTTCAGCTAACTGCCAGTAAGAATCCACCCCATGCAAGTAAATACATTTGGATAGAATGTAAAAAAAAGAAACTCCCACGTATCCTTTTCTCATCGATTTGGAAGTTAATAGGAGGAGAAGTTTGTTGATGTTCATGTGTTTGGAGTGAGTTAGTCATGCTCTGGATTGCTTACTTAGCTTATGTGTGTATACTTATCTATTAAATGAAAGTCGGTTGATAAAACAGCAGCGGTCCGTCCGTTTGTTCTGTTGACTTAAATCTTGTTAGAGAAACAATACAATCATCATGTTAAAATATTTGCTTTGGTTCTTTGGTTGATTTGACATTTGATGAGATGGGATGTTAGGGAGCGAGAAACAAACAACGACGATGTCTTAACGTCAACTTCCTTTACTTTTCTCATTTAGGAGCTAAACATTAAGAAGGGGAAGGAGGAGAGTGCAGTGTAATGTGAGGAAATGATAATAATTGAGATTCTGATGCAATCCATGTTCGCATATTCTCCAGCAAGACTAACCATCGACTCCTTATTCCTTAGTCTTCCTTCACCTCCTAACAATGTTTGTGTAGGTATCCACTATTTGTATACATAAGTTACACTGGACTTGACTGGCATGGCGTAACAAGTCGAGTCACTATTTACTTTTTTTCCTCCTAATAGAATTTCCTGTAGTTGTCCATGATGACTTGAAGAATAAAGCAATGCAATCCAAAGCAATGGATTTTACTAGATCACCTTATTCTTCAATGAGGTTTGCTTAACCATTCATTCCTGGTTTCCTGTCTGGTTTAGTTGATGGAGTGAAAGTTGAAGTTGACTATACGCCTTCTTCTTACGTACTTACGAAGGATTACATTGGCAGAAGGAAGGAAGGAATTGTTGAAGTTCACTTTGGATTGAATCCTTTCCTTGTTTTGTTTGTTGTGTATTTCGTTGGTTGGTTGGGTGTCTTCTCCTCTATATAGGCATTTCCTTTTCCTTCCTAACTGTACGTTCTACTCTCCCGAATGCTTTCTCAGTGAGGACGTCGTTATCCTCTCTATAAATGTAGAACGTGAGATAAGCAAATATTTACCATCCATCAGATGCCTTCACTGCTACTCGTTACACCACTACATAATAGACACAGCGACTAAAGTACACTCTATAGTAGATGTAGTTAGTTGGCTAACACTTCTATTCCGTAGACAACAGTAAGAATTCAAGAATTAATACAATAAACCAAATGCAATGAAAATCAACAGTCCTAATACTTAAATAATCTCAAAGTAGAATAAAGTAAAAGTAAATACTAACTCGTAGAACATTAGACATTTACGTACTGCGAAATAATAATCTTGGCAGCAACAAATACGAATTATCAAGTGAATTTCCTAGTAATATAACACTTGATACAGCATTTCACTTTTATCTGGTGTTTACTCAAATTATATCCTGCATACTATCTAAGTACTAAAATTACTTAAAAAACACTATTTGACTGAGCATGTACATAGGTACCTACTATACCTATACATAACTGCTAGTTTTTGGCGATTATCCGTTACTGAAGTATTTTGCGTTTTTCTGAAGGCCGATTATATTAAACTGTTTCAGATCAATTAGCTGCTTTACAATAACTTTTAGATTTGTTTTCCTTCCATTCCATACGTATGTATATTGTACCTTGTAAATGTGTTTACTGCTTGGATTACTTGATTACTACCATGCATGGCAGCCTGGCAGGTATAACATTAAAAGTCTATCATATAGTTTTATGAAAAGGCTTCTAAAATTAAATACCTATGGATTTGACATTGATAAGAGTTGGAAATTCCAGCATATCATGCTGGTAAATAGACTAAGGAATCAGGGAAGGAAAGAAATTGAAGTCCTAATGGAATACATGAAAAATGAAGTGGAATAGGCAAATTTGGGGAAAGGATTGAGTTTCCAATAAGTAAGAGCGAGACAAGGGAAGACAAGACAAGGACACAGAAAATTAGCAGAGGCACCTCCATGGGAGAAAGGTAGGGAAAAAAGGAATGAGAATATTGAAGCTAATTGAGAGGTAATTGAATTTCCAATAGAATCGAATTATTTTGCTCGATATATACTACACTACCTACGGGCTCATGCAGTTCTACGCTTTTGCTAGTGTGCATATTCAAAGCATAAAATGCAGCTAACTATTCTTCTGCTTGTTCAACTCTTTCGTTATTATCTACATCCCTATACATTATAGTATCTGCTTCCTTCCGTTATTCTACGAGCTTTTTAGCATACATATATCTTCCCCAATTCTCAAACACATTGTAAGTTTAAATTAATAGACATGCATGCCTATAATATTCATGGACTGATACATTCAATTAAGTGCTATCATAATCGAACTAGTCTCAATCAAGAACCTTTTCTTTCGACCTTATAAATTTTTGTCTCCTACTTTCAAATCCTCACTGTCGCATGCTCCCAGCAGTATAAGTTTGTGAACCATATTTTACCGATTTTGGTAGAATATTTATTATTTAAAAAAAATCCTTCTTTGAGGCAGAGTTTTTCATTTGCCCTCGAACAGGATAGAAAAACCCGTAGGATTTCCGTTTTACAATGAATTTTATTAAGTCATTATTAATCATCAAAATAAAGTATCAATTAAGTTATCATAATTTTTCAAATAATTCATTACATATATTTGATATAATGTGTTCGTTTCGTTGGTTTGTATCTGTGTGCCATTGTTTAATTTTAAAGGAACTACTTAAAATTATTATTACTATCAGAATCGGATTATATTTGGCCTTGCATTTACATTATGCCATCATCGTAAGGAGTAGAGCGAGACTGAAATGTGAACAATAATAATATACCCACGAGTTTATAATGGTAAATAGCATAGGTAGCATAGATCTTAAAAATACTTTGTATAATAGAAAAAGAAATTCAGGAGGATTCTTTGCTTTTCAGGTAGGTGTAAGTCGCCTCTGATTGTAGTTGACGCCCA
>JABASI010006596.1:0-10705 GCA_019776505.1 Tomocerus nigrus
TGCCGCAATTTAAATACCAAAAATTGATCTGTATTATAAATGCAATAATTAAATCCAGAGAATAGAAATATTCAGCCAATGTCTAAATTTCTAAATTAAGAAATCAAATATAAAGAGAATACAGATGTAGTAATGCTGGTGTATTTATTTGAAACAATATTTTTAAAATCATATGGATAGTTTTCCTTTGGTTTTCATAGACCTATTTTAAAGATCAATCATAAGGTTTGGAAAGTGTAACCATAAACTAAAGAGTAGTAGGTATAATGTAAGTAGTTAAATAGGTAAAATGATAAATAGATAGTGCAGTAGAGTTTGGAAATTTTTGGTTTTTCCATTAATTGGGTTCTGGCATCAAAAGTTTCAGGAGTTTAGATTGCCGTTAAGAAGTACTTGACTTCTGTTACATAATTGCTTAATCATTTATCATAATGATTTTATAAGAACTATCGGCAGCCATGCAGGAGATATAACGAGCAATTTGTTTGTTAGCTCTGCTGGTCTTTTATATAAATGTACAGTGTAAATAGCTCTATTATTGCTAATTATTAATGATTTACTAGTAAGTAGGTAGGTACTTTTATCCGTTAAAACAGGTACACAAAATATAAAATGCACTCATTTCTCCATTATTTCATGTAATTGAATTATTTACAGGTAAAAATAATTGTTTCCATTTATTGTTTTAATTTTAAGGAAATCAGGTACTTGAAATAAAATCGGAAAATTCTCATTTCTTAATTTCTTAATTAGTTTTGCAAATTTGCATGGCACGTGTAATGATAATTAAATAATGTTATTTGTCCTGATTACTAAAACGTGGCCTTTCATGAATAGATGAACACCCAGAGCGTTTCTTAGTAAATCCCTGTAATAAAATGTTATCTTTCGTGTACACGTTTAATCTAGTGTGCATTAAAACTTGCCATACAGTGTCTATGTGCTTTAAAATAATAAAATCCAAGTAAAGTACAATAGCAAGACAAATCTTAGGGTAAGTACCTAAGTATAATGTCAGTCTGAGCATAAAACGTTAGAAAAATGTATGGCTAACCTTTTGTAGTAGAACAAGAACTATAGAAGCCACAATCATAGGTTTCGTTAGTTCTCTGTTATGCAAGTTTAGCATGGGATTCGTAGCAGAATACATTATCATAATAATGTGTTCTTTGATAGGAATCAAATCAAAATATTACCAATGAGATAAGCCAGTCATTAAGATTACGACAAAGATAGTAGTAAAATTTTCACGGACCATTTCCTTAACAAGTGGCAATTAGTGGGCTTAGCAGAGAGGCGTGTTTGTGTACTACAAGAAAATAAAGGCAGATTACTAACATACTCACACACACACAGTCCTTATATAATTTCAATCATTTGAGCAATTCTGCATATGTATTTTAATTAGAACGAAATAAATAGGAAAAATATCATTTTTCAAATTGCCTTGTTTACTTCAGACTTCAATGTTTGTGTATAACAAGCAAACAAATTGTTTATACGATAGATGAGTGTATCATTTATGTAACAGAACATGGATTATCGTTATGGATGGGATTTTTAGCAATTAATTAATAATTTTATCACAAAAAGTATAATATGCTTCCTAGTACTAGACCTGAATGGATTAGACAATAAACAAAAATGTCAATAAGGTTTTTTAGGTAAAAAACGAAATTTTCCTGTATCTCTTGTAATAACAACAATAAATGATTATGTAAAACAGGATTGATTAATGATTAGAGTCATGTCATGCCATTGTTTCAATGTGTATAGCATAAAAGCATAGTGTACTATAATGTAACACTGTAAAAGAGGTAATTAATTAAGCATAAATGTTCATTGTGCTTGTTTTATAATTATTCTATGAATTATTGCATGATTATTAACTGATTGACAGACTACAATGCAAATTTTCCCGTTCCCATTTCAGTTTATTATGCAGTGAAGATTAAAAAGTGCATTTTTTGGTCCCCATATATAATTTTTTGCAAAAATTATGCAATAATGCGCTTCCGAATTGTATAACATGGTTAGTAATAGTCTGTTCTTGGATATTTGATTATGATAATCAATAGTTAGTGTGCACTAGAATAGAAATAACATGTTATGATAATCTGATACAGTGTAAAAATATCGTGTTGATTTCTTGCATGTGCCTAAAGGATAATAATGGAGTGCATATAATTAGGGAGAGGTGAAAAGGACGTAGGTAAATCTAATTACTAATTGGAACTACCTGTCTAATGTACCTACGACCTATAATGATAGAGTAGAGACACAATTTGGATTAAAATTACGACGTTTGTAGCATTATATAATAATTAATGTCATGTACCTTATCCAATAGCCAAGTGTTTACGTCAAGGAAAAGAAAGTGATCATCTTCTGTCGAAAGATTACAAGTTGCCTTTTGGGCGAACATTATTTTTTACTAAATACAACTCATGCAAACATAATGTAGTAGAAAACTGGTGCTTATTCATCAAATTCTGAGAGATGCTTGGTTTTGTCAAGCTTCTGTATTGCTATGTGTGGAGTAGTACTATAGGGCGAACCACGTTCATATTACATTATAATTAATAATGCAGTCAAGTCCCTCACCACACACCAATCCAATGTTGGTTAACCATCATTATTTATACGAATTAGCTGTACAATTATCGAAAGATAGCATATTTTCTCCAAACTTTGCAAAAGCCTTCCTTCCTTAACTTCTTATACATACAACCCAACTATATTCTTATGTTTCTTCAATTAAAACAACTAATAATTCAATCACTCCCGTATACAATCCAGCCTTTCATCTTTCTATACTCTCTGGAAACAACTTCATGTTCACGTAATGAATAAGCAACAAAATCAACTTGCATCGTGTAATCCCACGTAATATCAGGTTTCATCAAATACCTACAGGGTTTTTCACATTTTTTTTTAAAAAAATAGCAAAATTAAATCTTTTAGTGATACAGAGAAATCCAAATCTCATTTAGGAATGTAATTTTGAGCTATTTCTATTTTTCGCTGAAGAAAAACAATAAATATGTAATATGAATTTTGAAATGTCGAAAAAGTTTAATTTAACATGTGCTTATTGCTTTATCTATTAAGAATTACCCAACTGAATAGAAAACGGCAATTTCTACGATAAATATTTACAATTAATTTTAAGGTCATTAAATTTTCTATCTTCGTTTTCATTTTAAAGTGAAATATCATTATAATATGCAGATCACTGATGTTCCTCTTATTATCACTGTTCCTCTTCCCACATACTATTTAGCAAAACTGGAAAATATTAACAATTGAATAAATTAATTAATTTCGTGTGTATTTTAATAAGATTCATTTCGGAGCATCCTGTATGGAGTAGAATAAGGTGCTAGTGATAATAAATAATGGTAACATGAGAAAAGGGCATGTAGTATAAGAACCACATAAATGGTGTAGCTTGTTAAACAATCGGTACATTAAAGTAGGCATAAAAAATAAAAGTCAGCGAGTAGGTTGATTAGAGATTATTCGCTCGTGGTGTGGTTGTTTTTTATGTTGAGTGACTGACGCTATGCTATTTGTTATTGTTGTTGTATCTGCACATTGAACATAACTTAACGGAGCATTAGTTGTCTCTCTGACTGTGCTCTACTGTTCTTGTGCCTTAGATATTTATCGTATAGCACATGTCTTGTCAGAGGATATAAAAGTTGAAGTTGAAGAGAATGCGCTCTTAACATTTGCAGTTTTTCTTCGTCAATTACTACAAAGCGAGATACTTTCGCCAATGTTTATGGGCTATAGCTTCCTTCATTCACCTACTAAAAACGAAATGGAGAGGATGTGAGCAGAAAACGAGCAGAAATCTTGCAATAATTTACTTTTCATTGCTGTCGGCCGTAGATTTCAGTTTATATCTGAAGAAAAGTAGAAAAATAAAGCATTAAATGTAAGGATCTTTGTTGATAAACGACGTAAGGATTACGTAACTATGAAATATACGTGTCAATTCAGAGATATTTACGTGTGACTGTGAAGATATGAGACATTAATAAAGGGATTCTCAGGATCTTAGCACTTACTGGCCTGTTCCTGGCAGGAGACCAGTAAAATAATCATAATTTACCTATAAAGCAATGAGAGTACAATAACTGCAAACTGTATATACTTATCTAGACTTGTGCCGACCAGTAAACACTAATTGTCTTTTAAGGAAGTGCCACCACACATTATTAGATAATATCACAACTCCTATACTTCTACACATAGGATGGCCCCTTCCACTAAACTCTATACACAATTCTATTACGACGAATATATAACATGTTTATTTTATACAGATTAACTTTTATGTAACAGTCTTTTGCTCTTATACGTGCGAGAAACCGATAAGTGTCTTTATACATAAAATATTAGCAACTCTCTGTACAGATATACTTACGTACGTGTATATCTTTTTAATTCTTAAGACATGAGATGCGATTAGTTAACAGTAAACACAATCATGAATCATTTTATAATTTGCCAACTACATTTGCTGTTCCTTTCTGACGTAAATCATTTCCTATGCATTATTGTCATGTCACACACAGTGACTTTGCTATTACTGCTGCTATTGCCGACATTTTTTTTAAACTTTTGTGCAGTTTTTAAACATTTGCTTTTTGTGCGTGGAGATCCCAAGTTTACACAGCTTTTATCGTTTTCTAATGCAAAAAATGTGTATTTAGTATCAATTGTGATTTACTATGATGTACAATTGCAATTTAGTTACTTTTTAATGCGTATGAACATGAGAATGACATGTCGTGTGAAATAATCTTAAAGAGAAATCACAGATTTTATACTCTGTTAAGAACACATAAATTGCTATTGTACACGCTCTTCATATTTTACAATGTGAGCAATTGCACAGTGATTTATTTTCAAAATTATATTAGTTACTTTTTAGAATTTGGAATAATTATTCTAGATTAATTTATTCAATTCTTAATATTTTCCAGTTTTGCTAACCAGAGTAAGACCAACCAAATACCTGTGTATAAGTAATATACACATTAATATGAAAATGAAGATAGAAAATGTAATGACTTTAAATTCAAATTGCAAACATTTATCGCAGAAATTGCCGTTTTATTCAGTGAGTCTGGTAATTTTAATTAAATTAAGCAATAAGCACAAGCAAGTTTTTAACGTTTTCCACATTTCAAAATGCATATACATTTTTTCTTAGTAAGTTAGAAATAGTTCAAAAATCCATTCAGAAATGATATTTGAATTTCTCTGTGTTACTAATATTATTTACTTTTTAAGTTATGAAAACATAATAATTTAATAATAAGAGGAAGATGAATTTTATTTTTTTAACTGTAAATGATGGATTCAAATTAGCCAAGAAACAATCGCCAAAAATATTCTCAATTATTTTCTTCCTGGAGAACAGCAGTAATAGCGACACTGGCCGGATGGACAAATGTCAACGATGCATCTGTCAGCATCCGGTCCGGTCAATAACCCCTCTGGACATTTGACATCTGCTCCTTTTGTGACACACGGAGCCCATTGACATCCATAGGCTGTAATTTTAATTTATAAAAATGTATAGGTACAGCAAAAAATATTTCGAGGTAATTCAAAATAGAATCAAAATAGTTAGTATTAATCAAATATAGTTTACGATCTAAATCCAAAGTCTGGACACTGACACACACTGCGAAAATAATTGTAATTGTCAACTTCAATGATGGCAAACATGTCATTTTGAAACAGTTTCAAAAATAATTAGGTGAAATAAATATTTCAAGATGTCTCAATGAAAATTAAAAATATTTTTGTCCACTGGTATAAAATTGACAAGCTGAATAATCTGAATAATTAAAAATTTCGTGACTTTTATACAAATAATTAACAGAGGAATAATAAATCTTACGTTGACCTATCTGTCAATTTCATAAAAATTCATTAACGAAAATTGCCTAGATGTGCATATACCAATAACAGCGTATGATAGTTTATAGGACATTCAATTTCGATATTTGATATAGATAGACTATTGAGATACTTTTCCAATCAGATAAATTCAAAAGGAAAATGATTTAGCAACTAAAAATACACTAGATATACTATGATACTCATAAATATCATTGTTATCCTACAAACTGTCTAGCTCCAATATTATTATCGCAATGCGTGATATAAACAAGTAATAGCTTTATTACATACTTATATTATAAGCTAATTGCAATTTGTTTGAGCATCTACAGCCACGAATACTATTAAATGATAATGTGCTAAGTAGCAGCAGAAGAAACGTAAATAAAAGTGCAAGTTATACATAATGGTGTTACATTATTATAGTCAGCAGCCGTATAACAGGTGGGAAGTAGGTAAGATTATGGAGCATTGTCATGTCAAATGAATGCTGGTTCGGATGCGGTTACATATTATTAGTAGAACATTACTGGAATCGAAAACAATTCTATGAAAAGTAATAAGTAGGTAGGTAGGTACTTGGAAAAATTAAATGAAGCAATAAATTGTGGTTAGCAGGCTAATAAGGAACGTTTGGTATTATTTATAACATGGCCTAACCGCCCCTAGGTTAGGAAGCATTAAATTACGAAATATTAATTGTTATACATTCATGAATTGGAGATAATTTTAGAGAGAGGTGAAAACTTTAAAAATATTTATGAAATTACAAGAACTATTTTTTAAACCGGCGATCTGACATAACATTATTACGACAATAATTAATATAATATATCATAACAATTTTCATTGGTATTTACAATAAATATTGAAATGTATTTTCTGCGAACGAATATGACAGAACAAACAATCGGCAGAGCAGACCTCAACAGAATTTATTGGAATCCATGAATACAGCACTTACTTAACCTACATAAATCAATATGCATGTGTCTGGCGTAATGGATTAAATACACATAATATCCAGTGCAACACAACATTGAACACATTGCCATAATTCCAAGTAAAATGAACATGAAAATGCGGTTTGCTGTTTTTATCTACTTGATTTATTGGAAAAATGCATTCGCTTAACTGTATAAAAAGCTGGCTCTTTTTTGATCACAAACATAATAATTATATACAGCTTTTGTGATCAGTTAATACTACATTTCAATTTTTGCAAAAAAAATCAACTATGATTTTTTTCCTAATTTTTACTTCGTTAGTTTTGACAGTAGGAATTCCATTCAGTTCTGCTCGTAAGCATTAAAAATAATTTGATTCATTTTTCGCAAATTTAACTTGGACTTTAATAATGTTTCATAAAATGTGTTGCATTTAATATACAGAATCCCGAGTAGGAATTTGTTCTTGGTATGGAGCCGAAGGAGAAATCCCTCCAGGTTGGCCAACATCTTGTGGAGATCCATTTGACAGATTTGCCATGGCTGCTGCAACTTGGCCTGAAGTTCCTTGCCACTCTCGGATTCGAGTGACTGATTTGTCTTCTGGCAGAAGTGTCGAAGTAACAGTAAATGACAGATTTGGAGGAGCACCAGGAGATCGGATTGTCGATTTAACTTATGAAGCTTTTGGAAGACTCGCACCTCATGATCAAGGACTTATTAGGAACTGCAAATACGAAGTCATATAATTCCTCATTCCTGTCAAATGTCCAATAAATATTTTCTAGTCATTGCAATAAAAGTCACGTTTTGTATAATAGTAAATTATTACTGTAATTCCGCAATTTACATCAAAAACTTTTTTTTCATACAAATTTTTCATACACAAAATTTGCGTGAGGCAAACACGGCATTACCATATTTTCAAGAACAAATTATAATTCTTAATACCATATTAATAGATTATTGATATGTACAGCAATGCAATGCAATGTACGGCAATGCAAAAGTGAAGATAAACTACGACAAATTCAAGTCCCTTAGTAATTAACTAGAAAATGAAAATTCTGAAAATCACATCAAACTATGATCAAACATCTAGAAATTACACAAAATCGCAGTTAGGCAAGCATAATATAATAGTCTTATGTGCAAATAATAAAAGCCGCAGTTACAATTAACATGTTGTCTTTAACTTGGTCATGTTTAAACGATTTCATGTAATTTAGTAATTTTACACTAAGTAATCCATAATACGACATAACCTCATTGAAATTAACATTGTAATTTTATGGAAATCTCTCAGAATTTCTTGTAATGGATAATAATGTGAAAATGTGTTGGGAAAATTATGTGCATTTCCACAGAGTTTGAGTGTGTGCCGAAAAGTGTTGGTCAATGCTGACTAATAAACACCTTCAACCTCTTTAACAGACGTCATGTATGTAACATGTAACAATGTGAGATTTTTTCGCGTCTTCTCTAACGTTAATTTCCCAAGTAAAATTGACATAATTCACACACAAAGCTTTGTATGCAATAATTACTATGATTCGCTGAAAACAAAAGTTATTAATCTTTGAATTGATATGATAGGGGCAAGCGCGAACGCTTCACCCCCTGGAAAAAATTACGCGTCCGAGTTATCCACGTTTGGGATAATCGCAGGAGTCAACCAACTCGTAGTGCAATAGAGAAGGTCTCATCCTGGGAGCACGGCCTTCCTGATCACCGTATCTCCTACGCCAGGTAAGTGCCGATGCACACTTTCCTCAGCTCATCAGTCTGCTACTCAGGATTTTCAACTTCCGACTTTGTTCTTCTCCGCTAATTATCAATGGTGAAACTGGGAGGTGACCATATTTTTTGGACACAAAAGTGCTTAGAAATTTATTTTCTATCATAATTTGCATAGAAAAACTGATGAAAATTTAAAAAATATTATGGAAAAGCATTTTTTCTGAAAAACACGAAGGTTGATAAGAGGACGTCATAATCTGAAGCATGCAGCAAGGCGTAAAGTGTGCATTGCACTGAATTGTATTCGATCGATTCAGCTGAGCCTTGGATACTGCGGCTGAACATCTTGCACTAAAAACTTTCCTGCTGACTCTTCTATAACCAAATGGAAATGAAACCATAAAGCAACGAACAAAGTAGCAAATACAAATGTAAAACAGTAGTATAGCAATTTATAGGATCTCTCACATTCGCAAACTCTCTGCTGCTGAATATCCTTTTTCCCTTATACTTTTTGAGTATTATATATAATCCTTATAGATTCTTTAATAGGATTATGTTTTGTTTCTCCTTTTGCTCTGCCTTTAGCTTTTGAACTCCTTCTTTGCGTGTGAATTTCATATTTATGATGAAGATGATTGAAAGATTGATAAGCTATCAACGTTTACACATGTAATACACTCAAAGTTAACTTTAATGAAATTTTGCATGCATCAACTCGTGTTATAATATCATTTATTCATGTCAATATCCCTTTATACATCTTCCCTACTTTTCCCATCATAAATAATCTCCTAGAGGAAAATAAAAAATTCCTACCTACTCGGAGGATTGCATTCTGCAGAAGCGGCAACGAACAAATTGCCACAATACAAACGAAAGCAAGAAGATTGACTGGAACATCCATAACACTGCCAAACACAATCAAATACGCCAATTCTGAATTCACATACCTTACTGACTGTGGTGAATGGTTTACTCTTAGTTGCGCAATTTTTCTTTATTTCCTGTCTTCTTTTTCGGTCAAAAGTCAAAATCTACTGAAAAATCAGTTCTGTTTGCCAAGGTCGTCATTTTTATTCTAGTAAGTCATAAGTTGAATTTTTACATTGTTTTGATACAATAATGATAACTATTGCCAATTTAATTGCGCAGAAAGGTGTTTAAGGATTTTGTGATGTCTGGTTGAGCCATGCATGAGTCTTGTGTTTATATTATTTGGATGTTGTTCATTGCTGTAAATAATTCGGGGAATTATGTTTGAATAATTATTAGGTAAAAATGTAAGGTACTTTGTATACTTGCATTCATCAGCTGGAATTGGAATCCCTGGAGTTGTGAACGAGAAAATCGAAAAGAAAACGAAGGAATTGGAATTAAATGAAAGGGAAGTCAATCTTTTCGAAAATCGTTTGCAAGACGAAACAAAGGAAGTGCAAGGTCTTTTGAGTGTAAGATTTATTGCACAAAAACCAGAAAATCAATAATTTCGGCGAAAGGGTAATAATTAAATTGAATGGTTTTGGAGGTTGTATTTGTGTGTATGTGGTATGTGTATAAAATATGTTGTTTACCAACTTTGAGGGATATTTGCTCGATTTTTTCTGAAAATCGTAGTATTACGCAGAATTATATATCTCTTTTTACTTAAAAATTACCTAGTCTTAAAAACTTTCCACGTGTTAATCTGAAAATTTGTTTTTCTTGGATTTTCTAGCCTGTTACGTCACAATTTTCATTAGTTAATGCTGACGGTGATTTTTGGATTGGGAAGAGTTGATTGATTACAAAATAGAGTTGATACACAAAAGTGAAGGGGTGTGACAGCTGATTGCGGTATTTTTTTTATTTTATTTTTTGTTTTATGTTTTGAATTTTATAGTGCACATAATAACGAAACATAACTTGCCACACTTATCATTATTATTTCCAACAAAATGTTCAGAAATTCTTACCTTTTGTACCTTTGGTGTGCATCGTCGTATCCTTTAATCATTATTAATCCTTTCTCTACTACTACTACTACATCTCGTCCAGAAGCATAAAAAATAATTATGCGTTTGACAATTGACAGCGTGACGATGTTTGAATTA
>JABASI010006597.1:0-10704 GCA_019776505.1 Tomocerus nigrus
CAGCTCAATATCACTCCCAATGCTATTGTATTAGGTATTTTATTTTATTTTGCGTGTATTCTATTACCCACTATGAAATTAATAGTATGAGTATATTGCGCAGCATAATATGATGATAATGAACATGAGAAAATGTATTCTACAGGAAAAAAGGCGAGAATGGGAGAGTCTCTTGAGTTACAATATCTGTGTAAAATAAATGTGATGACATGGAAGGCTAGGAATAGCTTTCTGCGCCTAATAAAACTTGGCTATTACTCTCATGTCCTTCATCTCTTACACAACACGGTTAGTTATATTTGCATTGCATGGCCATAGAAAATTCCAACTTTAGTTTTCTGTTGTTGCTCTTTCTTGGTCTCCTCTTCTCCGTTTTTCCTCGGTCCGTCTGACATTCTCGCTCTTTTCCTCTCCAGTCTTCAGTCAGTCAGTGAAGTCTCACATTAATTCTCTCGTCTCTTCACTCTCTGACTCTCCTCTCATTATATCTCTATGTAGCGAGTTCGTAATACAAAATACAGATACTCACTCAGTCAACTCAAAATCTTCCCTCATATCGTCAGTTGAGTCAAAAGACTCAAGTCGAGAACTGGAGTACAATGATGTGGATAGGCCAGTGCCTGTCAAGTCACTTTCTTCTTCCAACCGTTCGTTCCGTTCAAAGATGCTGACTGAAACTTAAGCCGAAACTGGTAACCACTTGAGAAACTGTGACAGAGACCAGAGAATTTCATTCTTGCTCACGATGAGATATTTAGTGTGCAATCGATGACCAGTACAACACTTCAGAGAGCAAACCCACACATTCAATACATAAATTATTTGTCCTATAACTCTTGTGCTTAGACACAATTCTTTCACCTCTTTAACAAACATTTTCCTTTCTCTTGCTTTACCTAGTACGCCTAATTTTACAAAAATACTCTTTGATAATTCAAATTCAAACATTGCTGACCAAAAATAATCTGTAATTCCTAATGCCACGTTTTTTATATCATGGTAAAAATTCTCAACTGGTGCTGCAAATATTGGTTGTTATTTTTTGCACTGAATGAAATAAATGTTAACACTATTTGTTCTCTTGTTTCAATTTACAACAGCAAATAACGAAAATTATACACGATTAGCTATCAATGTGATTGCAACCGAGATAACCAGTAAATGTGAATTTTTGAGGGCAATATACTGCTGTGTCCTGTCATATAAGGCAAGGTTAATTTCGTCCTTCCGTCCATGCAATGAGAATGAGATATTCACTCGATTCGGAAAAAGTACCATATTTCTGTAAACGGAAGGCAACGGGCTTCACCAGAGGATTTATTTTGTTATTTTTCGAGGGTCGACCTTTGGCTAAGCTCTCCATAAGCCAAGCTTCACTTAAAAATATCTGGATCACCAAATCCATTTGTCTACTTTTCTTTCCAAAACTACTCTTCAATGCAGCGCCTTTAAGGTTCATTGGTATTTGATTCATGATTCATGTTCTTGCGAATATTCATTACATCGTTACAGCTTACATAATTAAAAATGGTATTAACATTTTACACTACTATATAAAAATAGATATACTTAAGTTAGTCATATAGGCAATATAGGCATTGGGCACATTTACGCTACCAATAATATACTGCAAGCCCAATGTGTCCTTTGAAAGTACTTACTATATAGCGTTCCTCCACAAATACGGGCAGGCTAGGGGTAGAATTCTGTAGCTAAATGGGAAAAGATGATAATCCTTTGATGTAACACATCTGTTATCATTTCGTCCCTTTTCATTGACATTCACCTTACTTTTTCGCTAAAACTGACTTTGGTTGACTGCTGGTGACGTCGTGAAGATAAGTGGCAACTTTAACAGCCGACCACGAGCACATTAAGTTAAGCTGAAAGTATGTTAAACACACACAGCTATATAACTACATGAACGAGTACTTAGAACGTAGGACTTATCCTTACTTACTTATTGACACATTTTTGTGCACCACAAACCCTAACCGTTCGCTTTGATCCACATTCATTGCCTTATGTACTGCAATATCTGTAGGATTTTCAGCTCTAACCTCACATTCTTAGCTAATCCCAAGGACAATTTTCGCTAGAAGTACAACCATTCAACCTCACTCTGCTTACTAACATCGAAAAAATACGAGTGAAAACAAACTATAAAATTCTCCTATGAACCTATGAGTTTATTTCAAAAACTAAATTAATTACTTCCAACCATCAAGTATACTTAAGAACAGTTCTATGAAGTCAAAGTTAATCCGACATTCTTTTTAGAATAATTTGGTATTTTATAACTATTAATAAGAATAGCTATTATACTCACAATTTAAAGCCTACATAAATATGTAGCTAAATTAAGATGCAAATCTACCACATACAAGTACATAAATCTCCACCCACCACGAAGGATAAAATGAGTGTGACAAGGCCTGCGGCTTCTTTTCACTCACTCAACTCAGTTTGTCAATCAATGGAGTGTAAATAAAGGTGAAGAAGTGAACTTTAATAAGCAATTACACGGAACTGCACTTTGGCAAACTAGCAATAATCATGTAGAAGTATTTGCTATGTACTTGAATGTTTGTTCCAGTTCGAAAACACTACGTTGTCCTAAAGTGTCTTCTTTAGATTCCTAGATTATAATGTGGAAATGCGTCTCTAGCTGTTGTTATCGTTAGTGCTGCATAGTATTTATCAGGAAAAACATCTCCGTAAGTGAAATGAATGCTAAAGCTAGAAAATATTTAGTTGCATTGCATTTACAGATCCTAATACATATAAGGTATATAAAATAGAAAATAAAAGCACATCCAACATCCTACTGTTTACTATTGCACATAGTTGGCTCTTAAATGCACTAGAGTCACTAAGAAAGAACGTCTTAGACAGACGTAGTAGTGGTAGAGCTAGAAGAGTTTGACAGGGAAGTCAAGTCAACGAGGAGATCAGGAGAAGAGGATGTAAGTCGAAGGCGTTGATGTTGATGGGAGAAGAGAGAGATTTTACATTGAAGCGATCTTGGCCGTCGGATTAATGACACTCATTTATCTTTGAAGCTTGAGCTGCCTTCGTGTCTCCTACCCTCTCCTCGCTTAGTCTCTCTCTCTCTCTCTCCAAAGACTTGCTTCAACTTCAAGTTGAGTTGAAAAAGAAAATGCCACAAAAAAATCTCACATCACATCACACAACACAACCCTTTTGATACCCTCTCCTCGCTTAGTCTCTCTCTCTCTCTCCAAAGACTTGCTTCAACTTCAAGTTGAGTTGAAAAAGAAAATGCCACAAAAAAATCTCACATCACATCACACAACACAACCCTTTTGATCACGTAGCCAACAATAGTCGACAGAAGTCTGAAAAGGTTTCTGATTTGCCTGCGTCCTCCGTAAAATTCTTGTTGATACACAACAACAACACCACAAGTTCAATTAACGAGCAAGTGAAGAAGAGCAGGGAGGAGAGCCACCCTCTAATTAATTTTAAATCAAGAAAAATTTGCAAATTATCTAGTACATTAGTAAATGGAGATTCTGTATGTTCTTAATCAGTACTTACGCTAAAAGAAGTATTTATGGCTCAAAAGAATGTAAAAGAGTTGAAAGAAGACATTGCTAAAGGGTAGGAGGAGGTAGGACGAATACAGGAAAAAGATACTACAAGGGATCGTGAATTGAAACGTTATCCTATTCAAAAATGTAAATGATGCCGTTCTTGATGAATGGGAGGACTAGGTGCAGTGTAATTGCGATAGGGTGACATTTGTCCAAATTAATGACATGACGTGACAAAAATTATGTTTAGGAATTGTTCATTAATTTATCAATTGAGTCTATGTTTACATAGCGGAAACTATTCAGCTAATATAACTCCTGCTGCTCATTTGTCCAGAGATTTACATTTTGCTTAGACAGTCATTCAGATGGATACAGTAACCATAAGCGCCATAGATGTATACAGCGTTCTATAAAAAGTAATTGCACCTATACATCCATTTAATAAAGCAGTTACAAGTTTAGAAGTTGGCAACAAAAAGCACTTGACTGAGGGACAATTATTATGTTGATGTTCCTTGGAATTAAATACAAAGGCAAAGAGGATCATTCTAAAGCTACTACAACAGGATAATAAGAAACATATTTAGACAAAATTAAATAACAGTGTATTTTCTGATTGTCTTCTTCCAAATGGAATTCCATGCAATTTCCTTCCAAGACTCCTCTGCTAAGCTCATCATTATAAAACTGGATTCCTTAATGGATAAAGAATTAGGGTTGCCTATTGCCTACATATCCACAGCTAACCAACTTATGAATGAATGAATATTCTACCTAGCGGTAATTGCATTCACTCCCCTAGTACATCTTCTAATACAATTTTATTATAATGAGGGGAGCGTGGCTCACAGTACTGAATTCCTGTGCGCTAGCAAAAAGCTAACAATAACTCTGCAAATGGTAGTAACTTCGTAAAATAGACCATGAAGAACATAATTGTAACTACCTTACTTGCCTTGTCAGCACCAGACGAAAGTTCCTTTCAAGATATGCAGCATTAGCATCCTAGATTTGAATGAGATGATAGAAACTTGGTGTCGAAGTCGAATCCGGGTTAAGCTACGTCTTAAAACACATGACATTATTATATTATTGCTTATCTACGGGAAAACAATCTATAAGCTAAGGAAATTGCTGTAACTTTTACAAGGTAGGTACATACTCGTAGTTCTGGGGCGGACGGAGTTTTCATTGATATTATAGTCTCTGGGTTATACTCGTATACTAAACTGATCGCATCAACGAGTTTTAAAAATCATTGCAGATAAAATGTATATCTGATCATAATATGTATTATAATACACATATTTTTAATCTAATGCATACAAAAATTGAAACGAAATGCTAAAAAAAGAGCCAATCTGTATAGATCAAGAGTTAATACCATAATTTCTTGAATGTTTTTCGTAGTTAGCGGCAGCGGTGTTATACGCCTTGCTTGTGGTGTAGTCATTATCATTGTCATTGCTTCCGGAATACAAATAGTTTTACCATGGATCAAGTTAAGCATTGAGACTTGAAAAAAGAGAGCGACAGCCCACACGTTAAGGGCTTGTTGTAGTATGCATATTGTATAGGGGAAAGGGTGACTCTCTGCTTATAAGTATAATAGGCATAATATTTTATACAGGAAGATAGTAGGATAGGATGAGATGAGGCACGTACTTACTTCAGAACAGCATAATGGATGCGACAACCTTCCTTATCTTTATAGTTAACAATAGCTAAAAGAATCTCTTGTCTTACACTACTTCCGTTTTGGATTTTCTTTGTCTTTGAGAAACCCGACGCTTCCGAAAGTCGTTCATTGCTTTGATCCTTCCCCATATTAGCAGATTTTACCCATTCATTGTATGTGTGGCACATCATTTTACATTGTTGCACACTTAGTCACTCATCTACACAGCATCACATCACAATTCAATGTGCTCTATGCATGCAGTGCACTTTTGTGCTAGCTAGAGTCTTAAAATTAGTTTTTGAAAACTAGAAATCCCTTACTCAAGAATTTTATTTAAAATGCCCTTAACAAATATTAGTATTGGTTTGGTACACAACAACAAGTAGAGATACTAGAATGACCCTTCACTTGCTTGCTATATCAGATGACCAGTTGAAAGTTGAAGTGCCACACATACAGACTACAGAGACCTTTCTTCCTGCCTACGTACACCTTTTTCTATTGAATGCTGAAAGAGCAAGCACCTCATGCTGATTACCACATTTTTAAACACACAAAACCAACAAATGGACCTAAGAGACCTAATACCTAATAGCTAATCGTTCGTTTTCTTACAATAATGGTGTAGAAATTGGGAACAATGCTATATAGAATATAGAGTACAAGCAAACAGTTTCAGAGTTCCATTCACAAATGTCATTTCCCTGCTCTCTGCTTTCATTCATAAGCCCAAAATTAGTTAAGTACGTTTTTGTTTGTAACCGGAGTAGCCTTATCCTAGTTGAAGGAAGTCGCCACGACGTCTAGCAAGTCTGGAATTTTATGACTTTCAACAAACGGGATCTATTATGTGCCTGTAAGTCAAATTACCATTGTCTAATACGCTCACATTGTATGTATCTACATGGGGCACTTACTAAGTGTTTCCCATTTTCTAAATCTACTAAATCACATGCATATGTCATATTTAACAAAATGTTATTATATATTTTACTTTTGAACAGATATACTTCATTCCTAATAACAGCTACGTAGCTTGCCTAGCTTTAAACGGAATGAAACACCCATTATGTGTACATGGCAAAGTGGCAATCAGAGTGATTTGATTGTGCAATAATTTTATTCCTTTACATTTCGATAATGCTATATCTCCAATTTCTACAAATTGTAAGCTCCCCACAGCAACTCCAACAAGTAAACAGAGTTCCCTTCAATCCCTCCTTATTACTGTAAAAATTGACGCAACCAACAATTAAATTGGGCAAGGGCTGGAAAGCTTCTTTGCTTGTTCTTTGCTGAGTGAAAAGGTAATTTTTGCCCACGGTCAATCGGAATCGGGAGTATTATTGTATACAAACTGTTATTAGAGAATAATATGTGTATAGGATGCACTCACACGCTACATAATATTTACTCAGTTTACATTTTACATGTGCTCAGACCGAAATTATAGTATTACTGCAAGACGATAATCAATTATTTCGACTAACTAAATTGATGACATGTATGTAAGTAATTTACGTATATAAATAGGTGCATGTTCAGTACAATTTTCTTTAATCGAAGAAGTAGTTAAAATGGACGAAATTGATTCATCTCCTACTGCATTAATTGGCTCAACCCCTCTTGTAAAGCTGAAAACAATACCGTCCCTACAAAATTTCGAATGCCAAATTTTTGTTAAATTGGAAAACTTGAACCCGACTGGAAGTACTAGCGATCGAGTTGTGTCAGAGTTAATTAAAGAAGCCGAGTCCATCGGATTAATTCACAATGGTAAAAACTGGATTAATCCATTATTCTTCTAATGAGAATACAATTATCAAGGAAATCAATGATATACGTAGCGCACTTGGCATTTTCCTAATTGCTTTAGCTTTAATATAAAGCTTTACTACAAGGATATATATGATTATTGACCTCTAAGTGTTATCCTTGAATCCGTTGCAGAAGTTTCAGTGATTTGTGGAGGTTCTAGTAATATTTGTTTGAGCGCAGCTTGGGTCTGCTCTGTTAAAGGACATCGATGTGTATTAATTCCGGAAGTGAAAACGACGAAAGATACTATTTTGAGGATGGAGGCTTTAGGAGCTACTGTTATCAAACTGCCTGACTATAAAATAAGCGAGATTAATCCCTCGGCGAACATCAAAATATGCGAAGCGACTACAAAAGAATGCGTCGATATGATAAACCCGATTTGGCAAGTGAATCCGCATGTAACTTCTCAGGGAATAGACATTCATTTTAAGACAACAGCACAGGAATTAGAGAGTTCTTTGGCATCTGACATTGATATGATTGTTTGTGGGGATGAAGGTCATGGAATGTTACACGGAATTTGCAAAAAATTCCAAGAAAGTAATGCAGATCAACGTCCAAAATTAATTGGAGTTAATTTGGAAAAGAATAGATTCCACTTTCCTGAAAATCACAGCAATAACATTGAACCGAGTTTAATAGTCGACGATTGGTTTGAAGCATCAGATGCAGATTCGTATATAATGGCTCGTCGTATTCATCGCGAAGAAGGAATTCTTATTGGACCCCGCGCAGGGGCTGTTTTAGATTGTGCACTTAGAGCAATCGAGAAATTTGGTAGGTGTCCTAATATTATTAGAAAATTATTGACAATGATATTATATTTGAAAATGAACGAAAATATTGTTTTCTTTCAAATCAAGGCTTGAAAGACAAATCCGAGTCCGTTATTGTAGTCGTCTTGAATGGAGCTCTGTGGAGTTGTGATAAAAGTTTTCTTTCGATTGACTGGATGGTTAAAAATGGATATTACAAGCTAAGTAAAATGGAGTCATTGTATTGGTGGTATGACATGCCTCTGATGGATATAAAAATGGAGAAAACTGTTGTTGTCGANCATTGTATTGGTGGTATGACATGCCTCTGATGGATATAAAAATGGAGAAAACTGTTGTTGTCGATGCATCTCTTCCAATTGATAAAGCAATTGAAGCAATGAAAAGTGCGGACGTTGAAAAATGTGTCGTTGTCAAAGATAAAACTACAGATTTATTAGGGATTGCCTTGAAATGTAAGTGAAACGGAAGTTTTCATAAAATGTTCTTACGCATTTCATTGCGCTCCAAATACTCCAATATCTCTAAGAATAACATTTGTGATTTTAGATCGCATTTTGTCAGGCTTGGAAAAAGGGAGTTTAAAGAAGGAGGATTTAATCGAAAAAGGAACGATAGTAAAAGGCGTGTGTACATTAGACTTTCATGCAAATATTTCAGAGTTGGAGGAGAAAATGCACGGGAACTGCTGGGCAGTGCTATACACAAAATGTTGAAGCTTATTCCGGGGAATCTGCGGAGGCTAATACATCTACCAGGATATTAGGAGTTATTGAGCAAATAGATCACATTGTGCATCTGAATAGACTAGAAGAATATCACAAAGTCAATTACAATATCGTGATGACTGACGGAATTCCTTGTGAAACTTGGTTCACAATGGATTACAATGCCGTGGATAACGAAGGGAATCTAAACGGATGATAATAATATTTCATTTTTCGCAGAGCTTGAATTTTCATCTGTACATAATGATGTCAAAAGTTTTTGTAATTACCCGTGCAGTATTTACCGATGTATAAAGTTACTTTTTACATCAGCCGACTCGGATGAACTAAGACTAGTCGGTTACTTTGTAGATTATCCCGGAAATTTCAAGATTACGTTTATATTCTTCCTTTCCTGCTTTCTTTCACGGCCCAAGAATGTGCAAGTAGAGAAATACTTGCTCATTCATTTCATGACTATGAGATTATGAAGTGGGTACTGGAAAGGGTGGGTGGTTTCCTCACTTATTTATTGTACAAGTGGTAGGTCCTTGTCAATGAACTAATGATTTACGTGGCTGTAACACAGAGGGATATTGAAATTAGACAAAGTGTTAATGCACAAGTGGCAAAGAAAAGGGCTGAGACTTGAGTTTGAGATATTTGGTTTAGTATTTAAGTACTCAGAGTTATAATAGAGAGAATAAGTGAGGAAAAGCTATATAGGGAGGGACTTGTGTAGACTTTCTGGAATTTTACTCAAGGATCAGTTTGAAAAAGTGAAGTGGTGAAACATTAGAAACAGGAGAAGTGCCTTAGCAAATAGCAAGATGAAAAAATCCTGTAATAAAGAATAATGGCAAGTAAGAGTGGCTACGTTATTATGGACTTTGTATGTGCAGTACTTAAAGACGTTAGCTTCATAATGATAACGATAGTTTGGCATAGGAAATGATGAGAAATATCTTTGAATATAAATGAGCTATATAAGGGAGTTTGATTATTTATTTAGTGGTAGTGTGTTCACAACAGAATGGATGCAGTGTGTGCACTGCACACATGTGTAATGTGTGTGTATGTACAGATAGTAGCATTTATATTTCACTTACTACTACAATGGAACTTTGAAATGGTTGAAAGCATAATGCTATGCTACGGAAAAAGGAGTGAGTGAGTAGTAATAAGGATTTGTAAGAAGTGAAGGAGGCAAAAGAGCATTATGAATGGCAGAAGAAATGGAAGAATAGGAAGAAACTGTTCAACTATCAAAAGGAAGGTAAAGGGAAATGAAGAGAAGACAAACCAGACTGCTTGGCTCCACTTCTCCCTTCTCAAGTGTCATTCGTTCTGTTTCTTCGCCTTCTATGTCATATGTGCATGAATAAGTTGTGTAAGAAAGCACATACTTATCGACAGTAAACGACTCCTGTTGTTAAACCTCACACAATCATAAAGATGAGCTGTAAAATCCATACACCAATCCACATATGCTCACATATTACTCCAAAAGAACATCACACATCAGCATACCTACCTTGCAATGTCAGCTTATCAAAACAATGACCCTGCATTTTCATCCACAACCCACAGAAAAGAAATATCAATGAAATAAACCAACAAAGTTCATTCCTCTATATATTCCCATCTTATTTCCTTCACTTTAGAATTCCTTTTAGATATTACTATAAGCTTATGACAATCCAGCAACTTACTTACACTAACACATAGGGAAGGATTTTTGATCTTCTACTATAAGTGTAAAAATAATTAATGTAAATTCATCTAATAATACATTCTTTCTATACTTTTACTCAGTAATAGTTGTTGGAAATATTTTCGGCTATTTTGAGACGTTCAAAAATAATCGTTTGCAATGGAACAGCACGGGCACGCTAGCAAAGCAAATCGTCTTGACTTTAGAAATACAGCTACTAGAAACTTTACTTGTAGTTTCAATTGAATTGACATCAAAATCGAATGTCACATACTATTGCAGATAAAAAATCGGTTACATGTCTAAGTTACATGTTCAAGTTCAGACCATTCATTAATGACATCCTGACATGACACTACCAAATAGAATAAATTTTTCACATTTTTATAAATTCCTGGTTTATAAATGTTTATAATTTACACATAAATATCTAATTGTATATGCA
>JABASI010006598.1:0-10702 GCA_019776505.1 Tomocerus nigrus
ATTCAGTGTAGGAAGTTTCAGCACCTGCAGGTGCTGAAACTTCTTTTCGGTGTCTTTGTAGGCTAAAACCCCAGAAACTTTTTTGCCCAAAAAATATGCTGTTGTTGGTTGTAGGTGGATGTGATGGAGCTCATTAGCTTGCTGTTCATTCATTTTGCAACTTTAACTACCTTAATAGATTATTAGAGATTTTTCTTTCTCAAACGTGTTTAATGTTAATAATGTTACATATCGTTCTCTTCTCTGTGAACTTCACCCTTAATTTAGTCCCCCAAAAAGTGGTAAATATTAGATTTTTACTGTTTTGAATTTCTTAAAACTCTAATTTTATATTTGTATTGATCCTTAAAATAGGTTCACGAACCGTGCTACAAATCATATATCTCTAAGTGGAATTGGACATTGGACATCAACTTGCATCCCTATATTTTATAGCAAAATCAATCGCAATCGCCAATAGCTGCTTGTCTTTTGTGAACAACGTAACAGAAATGACGTCCACTGGAGGAATAACATCGTCGCACACAACTACTGGTCAAACATCCAACCGGGCAAATTGTCAATTATGTTTCAAAGAGTATAATAATGAAAACATACCGTGCTACTCTCCTAAACTGTACAAACTGTGCTGCAGATATTTACATTCTGCTTTGACAAAAGGGACATCGTCGAGTCAGTTCAAAGACGAAAGCTTTTTCTGTCAAAAGTGCTTCGAGTCCGCAGTAAAACTAGTTGGTCTTTCTGAACAAATACAACTTTATCAAAAAAGCTTGTCGGAGCTAATTTTCATATTCTCTTTAGAGATACTCCAGCGTCGCGGCAATATTACGGATGTTAGTGACTTTTTTGACAGTGATAATATTGCAGGAAGTGATGGACATAAAACTGACATTTCTGCTTCAACGAATCGCAATTCTTGGAGTATTTCTACTTCTATTTCCAACAATGCGCCTGATTTTACGCATAATAAATCACAAGATAAAATTCCTGAAAAATTCTATTCCGATGAAATTCCCTCTTTAAACGTTCCAAGGTTAAATGTAAATGACAAGGTTATTGACATTCCAATTGAAGAAATAAAATGTGAAGGTAAACAGTTTGACTGGATCAATGAAAATAGTGATCTAGATGATTTTGATATTAGCGATGTAACTAGAAGTGAAATTGCGAATTTTCCTGGAAATTTTGCTGGAAACGACAGCCATGCTCTAATATTTAAACGTCAAAGTACGAGTAAATAACTATTATTTATTATTTCATAAATGTTTTGATAGCAGTAAAAACCATAAGCTTTTGTATTGTAATTACTGTTTCTGTTTTGACTTAATAATGTATCCTATAAAACCGAAATTCTATTTTGAACAGAGACGCATTTTACAAGCAGTGGGAAAGAAGTCATCGTAAGAAATAGTGACACCGATACCCTTCAGTGCAAAATTAATCAAATGGAAGTAACTAAAGCAATATTTTCGACTAAAAATAATTCTGGGAATAGGTACAAAATTTGTGACGCCAGAAAATCAAAATCGTAAGTAAAAACAATTTTTAAATCATATATAATTATAGCTAGAAGCTACTAGCTACCGAACAGAAATATTTTACCAATTTCTTTCTAAGAGGTGATCATTCTCGTTCAATCAGACTAAATGTCCCTGGGTTAATCCAATCAGTGGCATCAGACCCACTGGTTCCTCCACCACCAAAAATAATCGCGGGCCTGAGCCCAATTAAAACCCATTTGCTATTATTTTCCCCCGGAACGAAATATTAATCATTTTCTCCAATAGAGTAGTAATTAATTTAATCGTTGATATCTTAACATTACCTACCAAATCATATTAAGTATATAAATTATTTATTATCTGTTCAGAATACCTTAAAAAGCATTGACAAAACAGACAGACATAATGCGCACATAATACAGATATAAGTTTCAGCAAAGGTGCCTAATTTAATTATTTTCAATTTTCATGTTAGCCATGAGGAACCGGGAGTGACAGAAGCATTTCCAGTGACAATTAATGTTCTGCCTATGTCGCATCCTACGCCACCGTCGTTTTTCGAGACAGAAGCTATCTACCGTGCCGAGGAAGCCGCTTTTAAATGTTCTATCTGTCCGAAAGTCTTTCTCCAGTCAAGTGCTTTAATTCGTCATAATCAAAATGAGCATAAGAAACAAAATCCATTTAAATGTCAAACCTGTGGCAAAGAATTTGTGTTCCAGTGCCACCTAAAAGTACATGTCAGAACCCACACCAAAGAAAAGCCTTTTAAATGTCAAACTTGCAGCAAAAGATTTATACAGAAGCATGATTTGGTACGACATATTAGGACTCATACTGGAGAAAAACCATTTCATTGCGATCAGTGCGACTATGCTGCTGTTCAATATCATGCTTTAAAAGCACACAAAAAAAGACACTCAGAACTGAAAAATTATAAATGTAAAGAATGTGACAAAAATTTCAAAACCGTCGATGATCTCAAATCACATTACAAAAGAATTCATTTCGCTCTTGACTTTTCGGACGACTGTGTCATTGAAACTAACTAAATGTCTAAATAAATCTGGTGGAATAAACCGTGACCGTCTAAAGCATGATCTTCATTCTGACATAAGTCTCCATTTTTTACAATACTTTTGGGAAGGGTCTTAGTTTATTGTTTTTCCTGAAGAATTTTTTCATAATATGTTTTATATACGAAATCAGCAGGATCATCACCTTAGCAACAGTTTTGAGGTTATATCCTTTGAGTGATATCTTTGGGATTACTGACGTTACTGTCTGTCTGTTGGGGTTGGGGCATTACAGAACGTAATGCAATGGTTAGACTTTCAATCCCGCGACATTTAAGTTTTGATAGAATTTGATTGGTACGGAAATATTTATTATTATTATTTTATTATCAAATAGAAATTCATCTGCTAAAAACAAAACCTTTAATCTTTTGGTCAAAACAATTGAAATTATAAATTCATTTCGAATATACAATTTGTGAGCTGGCTATACTCGAAACAAGTTACATTTGATTTTTATATTTACAATTTACAAATTCAAAAAGTCTATTGGTGGGTGTATACATTGGGGACCTGCTCCATACAAAACTTGAAAAATATTAATACTTAATTTTTGCATATTTTTTCGTTTCAGACACTTTGGAGACGAGTTGGGAGCGACCATTAGTTTACTGCCATTATTCAAGTGGGTGGAAGTGGAAGTCGTATAATTAAATCATAGAAATAGAAGGTAGTAAAACTAACACACAGACTTGTATATTTCTCGTTTAATGATTTTAAAAATTTTACTTTTCAGTTGAACTCGAATTGTCATGTCACCTAGAGGAGCTATACGGTAGAGGAGCACCAGAGCAGCGATAACCTTATTTATCTGGAGTCTGGAGAACAAATATTAAATTGATTAACACCGGATGACGAATCACCTTGTATAAAGCAATATTATAAAAGTTTCCAAAAGTTTCTATTAGTTCTGTTTGTGAAGTTTCTATCACTATTGGTAGTGAGCAACAATTAATGCAATGGATAACGAATCGTCTGCTAAATGTGACCGAAATTTCGTAATGAGGTGTCAGTTGTGTTTGAATGAATTCATTCATCCAAACCCGATCGAATACTCTCCAAAACTCCCCGAATTATGTTACAAATACTTGCATTCTACTTTAACTCAAGAAACAATTCCATCAAAGAACAAAAAGGTGTCGTTTTGTCCAAAATGCTATGAATCAGCGATGCAATTAGTTTTAATATCTGAACAGATGGAACTGCTTCAAACAAGCATCTCTAATTTAGTTCTTACGTTTTCGTTGGGAATTCTTCATCGTCGTGGTAAAATCCCAGATATTAGTGACTTCAATGTAACAAATGACATGAATTCTGCCAATAATGTAGGTTTTGATATTTCTACTTGTTCAAACTCCTCATCCTGGAGCCCTGATTGTCCCATGCCTAATCCAATATGGACGACGCCAAAAATATCTTCACCTGTAATGGTAGTACAAAAGCCAGAAGAAAAAATTTCAGCCAGTATTAGCACAGAAGAAATAGTTGATCCTTTATTACTGGTCAGAGTTGCACATTACGATGAAACTCCTGATGATTTTGCAATTGAGGTAAAACGTGAGACGAATTATCAGCCAGATTATATAGAAGAAGGAAATATTGATCTGCAGACGGATATTGAAAACGGGATTACTTTGTCAGTCGGTATTGACGAAAGTCCAGGGACTTCTGGAATTTCTGCAACCCGATTCGAGAACTACAAACAAACCCAAAGTTTTCACTCACCGAGTAAGTATTTATTGTGGATTTTCAAAAGTACTTTAGTATTAGTAATCACTTAATTAGTATGTTTACAGCATAAATGCAATCTAAAAATTATTGGACACTAAACTGTTATTTATTTTCGATACTTGTATGAGTATGCCTTAAAATTAGCTGTATCAATCGTATTTAATCAATCAATCGTAATTACACGGACACGTACACTGAATTGGCTATTGGAGTATTATTTATTTTCCAAAAATTTGTTTATTGTTTACATTTTTCAGTCTGGTTAGAACGACCGTAAAAAACTATTCGTCATTACAAGATTTACTGCCTAAGTTTAGCAAAAAAAATAGTAAATCTTAGGGACTAAAGATATATGATATAAAAAAATCTTGTTCTTTTCATATTCTTTATTTATTGAAAATAGTAAATTTAATTTTTTTAATAAACCAGGAAGACCCGCCGGGCGCAAAGTATCTTCGAAGTCGTCGCATCACAAGAAGACGGGAAATTGGAAAGCGTCCGTTCGAATGGGTCCTCCTAAGGCCTGCAAGGGATGTGGTGAGTAAACTTTTCTTGTTTCCCATTTTGCAATTTTAATTCCGTATGTTGGGAGTCGCACCGTTTGCGTTTAGTAATTTTGAATTGTTATACGATGGTACTGTCAGTGACTGATTACTAAGATTACTCTTTATTTATTTTTAGGGATTTTCTACAGTGATTCTCGGGCCCGTGCTCGATGCCATCAGCGCGATCGTGGGCTTAAAGGCGAATTTTCATGTAGCGAGTGTGGGGGAACATTTATGAGACCGTCTTTGTTAAATCGTCACATGAATGAAGTCCATCAAGGTGGTTCCCGCAGGCGTTAGGCATATGTATGCCTTTTCCTACCATGTGTTTTTCTTGTCAATTGAATTATGTTGTTGACTTTTCTTGAAATGTTTCCTGTTTTGTAATGTTGGTCATGGTCACAATAAATTTTTTCACTGTTATCAATATATATTCGTTTTAATTTTTGAAGTAGGTATTTCATTGTTATCCAGTCTTCATGTCTTCAGTCTATAATATTTTATTATAAGAAACCTGCTGGCTTCATCCTAATAATCCTAGGCAATCATTCTCATTCTAGCCGGACGCTATAATAATAATAATATGCTAGCCGCAAACTTTTATTCTTTCAATGTGCTTTTCTTGTGCATGTATGCCGGGTTGTAACAAAAAGCAAGGCATACGAAGAGAGCGGCTGATTTAAAAGTAGGCCTAATCCAAGGAACTTATTGTTTTTGTTGGTTTAAGTTGCAGCTGAAGGAGTTAAGTTAAAAATTTGAAAATATCTGTAATATTTATATATGTATTCAATTTATATTTTGGGTAGGTCAAAAGTGATTTAATGGCTTTGGAAATATAAATTAAAATTAAGGGTAACCGTAACATATATATATATGAGATTCAACAATATTCCAGATTCCAGTGTCCAGTATCCAGTAACATTTTATAAGAGGAAATGCTTCTCCCACATCCACAAAAGTCGTTTTCAATATATTGATAGATGTCAAAACACTAAAAAAGACTTAGAGACGAATAAAATATGATACTATGCTGTAACGAACTTCTTCCCCCATTCAGCAATGGAGATTTGTTAGCTTAAATATTTCAGAAGTGATGAACAAAAAATAAAAGGATTTTTTTCCTAGTTGGTAATCACGTGAATATTTTGTTGCCACCGACACCTTCAATTAACACTTCTTTTTGAATATTTCAGGAGATAGAGGCAAATAAAATTTCACAGCCAAAACTGGACTCACTCTGGCTGGATATAACTTCATAGTTGATTACCTGCGTAAGTTCTTGCAAAAAATTATATCTTTTTTTCTCCAATTTATATAAATAATATCTTACCCTGATTGTTTACCGTTAGCACCCTGCAGATGAAAATAAACAATAACTGTAGGCATATCATTAGTTGTAGAAGTCCAGACTCCAGACAGTCCAGTATTACCTGTAACAAGCTTTATGCTTTCGAAAACGATCCTGAAGGAGATGAATGGGGTATAACATGTATTTATTCGAACTCCAAAGTAATTACTTTTTTTCCTTGTAGATGTTATTTGGATTACGATTAGCAGAGCGAAATAATATCCTCAAAGAGCTCTTGTTGCAAGATGAAGCCTGCGGACGATCCACTGTCTTTAAATGCCGATGCCAACAACAACGGAGATGTTAAATGTTGTAATTGCGAAGTTGAGCTAACGCCAGAAAATGAAGTGACCCATATTCCATCTTATCTTTCTTCGACGCCAGGAGAACTGATCAAAATTCAGGATGCCGTCTTGATTGTGTTCGAAGGTGATATCCGTGCGAAAGGATTTACTTTTGAAGCCAATGAGAAGGTAGCCATGTGTGCAGAATGCACTCCATCATTTATAGACATGTACAATGCCTACACGAAGTTCATGGGAATGACAAGAGGATCTTCGTGGTTAAAATCCACGATAAAAGAATCTCTTGTTTGGACTGACAAAGATGACGAGGATATATTATGTGATGAAAGCGGGGACGAATCTGAAATTAATCAAACTGTTTCACTCAAAGATGGAAAAGTCCCTGTACAATTCGAAAAAGTAAAAGTAGAGCATTCCACTCCTAAAAAGTCAAAACCTTCTAAAGAAACAGAAGAATCCGACGACAGTGAAACTGTAATTCTTCCAGACTTAACTTTGTCTCCTACATCAACGCTTTCTACAAAAAATAAACAAATTCCTGGAGAAACCTCAGAAAAAGTGAAAAATTACACAGAGAAATTTGCGATGATTATGCTCTCTAAATTAACAGAAAAGGAGTTGAAAACTGCAGAAAATTTTATTGCTTTCTCACAAATCAAAACCGAAAGTGACCTTGTCAAATTTGAAGTAGACGTAGGAGTTAAAGATTTAATAAAAAATGAGGACCAGGAAGGAGAAGAAGGGGAAAAGACTCCCAAAATTATTGGTTTACAATCAAGCACAACCACGACAGCTGATAGTTCCAAATTCTATTCAGGCCATAGATGTCCAGTTTGTACTCGAATTTTTTCCTGTGATAAATTAATGATTCAACACTATGAAGCTGTGCATAAGCCACACAATGCGGCATTCACTTGCCACCTTTGTAACCAACAGTTTGGATTAGAATGGTTTTATAAAAATCACATTGAAAACTTTCACCATGGAATTCAATTGACATTTGCATGTCGGATTTGTCTAAAAGCTTTTTCTGATGCGAAGCAGTTAGACGAACATAAGCAGATCGTTCACAGTGATGAAATGCTATAAACGATAAGCCAGGTGGTTTAAATAAAATGGCATTTATTTTCTATTCAGTGAAAACAAATCAGAAAATCTTATCGCAATTTTTATGTTTCTTCCCTTTTTATAAAATAACATGACGATACCGTATACTATACATATTATGTAATAAGTTATGTGAAATTGACCTGAATGTAAAAATATAAAGGATTTAATTACCCCTTACTTTATTTATGAAATTAATTTTTCCTTTGTTTCATGACACGCACACGCAGTACATACATAATCAAATGCACTTGTAGGAAATTGTTATAAAAATTATCATCAAAATTCAAAATGAATTATTAAACATAATAATATCATCAAATGTAGTCTTAATTTTAATGTATCCATCTTAATCATATTTCTCGGATTTAATTTTAATATTTATAGGTAATTCTTTTTTTCACTGTCGATTGCCACTTTACCACGAACTTATTGCTGGCTGATGGCAGTCCTATCTATAGTATATTATTATAGACCTGGATTTATTATAGTATATACATTACCTGCGTAGACTGTAATCACAGTATTAAGGATCCGAACAATTCTAATTAATTTATGCATTGATATGATTAGGGAACGAACTAAGTAATTTGAATATTTTCTGATTAAAAAACGTATTTATTTTAAAAATTATAAACCGATTGAAATATCAAAACAAAAACTGAAAAATAATCATTTATTGTTCCTATCGCCAACATTTCCAGTCTGTAATAGAAAATCGTACTGCATGCGCATTTCTCTCGTTTCTCCAATGTTTTCAATGAACATCCCGTCAAGACCCATGTCAAAAAAGAAAAATAATTCTTCGGTTTTATTTTCGGGGTCACATCCAGGTGTTATGGCACAGCCTCGACGAGATGGCTCTCTGGAGTCATTTATTGTGAACAGAGCCAAGCGAATTCCATTTCTGTGAGTCTCTTCAACAAATTTATCTGCCGGGATGAATCCCCCGAGATCAGCAATAAGCTGTCGATCATATTCCATGCCTATATATTCTAATTCGGCTTCTACGCCTACATACATGTACTCTTTCCACAGACAGTAGTATTGTATGAACCGAGAAACAAGTCGGAAGCCTTCGTAGGTCATCCAAGGAAGATCGGGATGAACAACCAGCATTAAGTCGTGGTCTGTACGACTACTAATGTACTCAAGAGCCGAAGCGTCGAAGTTTTGAATTATGAGAGGCGGACATGGAATGGACTCCGAACTGTATTCTTCCCCGTCGGAATTCGGTATTTTGGCAATACAGTTTCCTGGTTGAGATTTATTGAGCGGATAGCCATTTGCCACCAGGGCATTCAAAAATTGGTTTTCCATAAAACGATCCGTAAGATTTCTGTTGTGGAACGACGGATGCTTTAATTCTGGTATTAAGCCTGGAAGCCGCCAAAAAAAGAAATTTTTATATGTAGTAATAATTTTTCGATTCAAGACCAGACTGTGACCCACCCTGACACCTTTACTTTACACCACTACATATTATTATTACTATGTCTTTTGTGTGTGCAGTTCACATCTATTTATAAATGTCTCCCCAAAATGTGGCGGGAGGTGAGGATTTCAGACACTTTTCTCGCGAAACAGCATAGTGTGGTAATACTTTTGAAAATACAGCGTTCCAATTAAAAAGGGCAGCGCAGTCTTAAATATAAGTAAAATGATATACACAAAAATAAATACCTTGATGTTAGATTTGTCAAGTGCAAATAAAATGATAAGTGAAAAAATGTCGCTTGCCTATCGTCCGATTCAATTTAAAAGTCATTTTGTGAATGACATCCAAGAATTCCTGGAACGTGGGAATCCCAAACTGACCATTGAAATATTGGGGGCGGACGCCGTCACGATTTTGGTTAACTCTCAACGTCCTCAGTTGGGAATAAGTAAAATCCTGAATGAACCAGTCATTCACAATTGTTTCGTTGACAACTCCGATAATTCCAGTATAGTTCATTTTCAGGTGTTCGAATTCCGGGTGACTGGCCACATCCGTCCCTTTCTTTAGAAACAGGTCATGATAGCAGACCAAAACTCCATCCTTCGTTAAAGCCAAATCCGGTTCTACAAAATCTGCCCCGGCAATGGCAGCTATTTCATAAGCTGGTAGCGTATGGGCTGGTAAATAAACCTTCTCCCCTTGGTGGCCATACAATTTAGTCGGGGATCCGTCTAGAGTCTGCCAATATCCAACCAATTGCCTTTCTGCATTTATATCCAACAAATAAATTAAATACCAGGGAAAACTGGAAAATATTTGAATTCTATGGAATCCAAGTACAATTTCGTTTAATTGGTGAGAGGTAAAGGGTTAAATAAAAATATTTAATTCAGAATCCACCAAGAATAAAAATTAATTTGAAAGCAAAATATTATGATAGTATATGGAGAATGTAATTCGTCAATTTTTTACATTAATTACATATACCCAGAATTACCTGGAAAGGCGTGGTTAGTTTTGCAAAGCAAAATAAATGTTGTGCTTGTGAGGCAAATCAAAAATTTCAACATATTTTTTATTAATGTTTAACCTTATGTGACTATTGTGACTTGACTTGATGATTACTACTTGGTAATTTGTAAAAGGTATCCTTTATTAACATTCTGATTTATATATTGTCATTTTTATTTCGTCATGTATTCCTGCTGATGGTGATATTGAAAGATAAGAACCTAATCAACAATTCCATTAGCAAGATAATTTCAAGCATAAAACTGTTAAAAATTATTTAATTATGATTTCTTTAACCAAGCATAATAATTGAGGAGATCAATTATAAAGTAATCGAATATTATGTATAGTAATAGTACACACCTACCTACTAATACTATGCTACCTGCATCATAATCATAAGTTATTCCTCTACAGAAGAAAAATCATTAAAGGATTATAATGGTTTCAATTAATTGCATGGTTCATTCTCAACAAGCAGTACAGTATTAAACACTTATCAAAAAGTGCCCAACATTGTTTTTTAGATATAGGTAGGGGAAGGTGGGGTCGGTTGGCGAATTTGGCGTTCAGACAATTTTATTAAATCGCATTGACCGAAAAAAGTTAATTTCATTTATTCACTGTAATAAGTAC
>JABASI010006599.1:0-10702 GCA_019776505.1 Tomocerus nigrus
GGAAAAACCAATTCATGTCAGACATTCATTCATCTGCATGTTTTTGGACATAAAAACCCATAGTCAGATATCACTGTTGCCGAGGGCATTCTCTACGAGAATCGAAGTTCAGACCTGGTCCATTAGGTATGGGACACCTTAACCGCTGGACTGATGTGCCGCGGCTTAACTAGCATAGTAATTATATTTGTCTCAATATCCTTTGGTGCTCAATTTGCCCCAAAAAGGCAAAAAGGCACCATTGTTTAAGCATGCTGTTATATCTGTAAAACTGTCGCACGTTTTGAGATAGCGTAATCAAATAAATGTCAATGACCACCCACTATTACCATCTCACGTTCTGCTCCCACGAAAAAACCGGCTTGGTTTAAACTCACATATTGCCGATATTTTCGGGCTACACGCCGCTACCTTATTGGGATGGGCTCGTCTGTTCCAATACCCCATTTCTGAATAATAAGACAAATGTCAATTTATGACAAGCTATTTTGCACGAGTCCTGCGTGTTCCTTATAAGGCTTTAATAGGAAATGTCGACATTAAAGATTAATAATGATAGTATGCTTGTCCAAGAAATTAAATGTATTATTCACATCTTGACTATCTTGGATGTCTCACACTGTTTTACTAGCGCTACGAAAAAAATAAATAAGCAAGAAATACATAAAAATGTCAACTATTTTGCTACTTGTAATAATTGAATTGTCTTTCGGGTGGAAATTGAAAGATGTTGTGCACCTTGAAAAAGATTGCTACATTAACATGATTTTGCAACCAAAATCTTTTATTGCACCGTCAGAGGAACCGTCAAGTAACGAATTACAGGAAATTGACATTCCTTTCTCTTTTACGAAACTAAAGTTTGAAGAAAAAGAAAAAGAGTGCAATTTGAAACTACTGTGCCAACACTATAAATTGGGAAGAACAGCACAACGCATCTACGCAAAGTGTCAGAGAAACTTTGGCAAAAATGATAGTTTGAAAATATCATATCCCCGTCTGCTTAGCCGTCTAAATTGTGTGGTTCATATTGCATTTAATTTGGACCCGACATATTTTTCAGATACGTCTTTAATTAATTATATCAGCAGACGACCCAAAGTAAAGGAAGTATTGGACACTGATGATAGTAATCATTGGTACAATGATTTGAACAATGAGGCTATGTTCTACAACTTGGCAGAATATTCTTCTGTGTACATGCTTGTTGACAAAGAAAAATTTGAGGTAACAAAATCATATGCTAATGTTATGGTTTATCCTTTTGGCTATGCATATTTTTGGGATAAAACCTGGTTTGTAATGCCTATATCAGATGAAGACAAACAAGCCATCTACTTGGTTTGGCCACAGATTCCTACGAGTGACTTATACAAAATGTCGTTTGCTATTTTGCCGATTTGTACTCATCAATGCCAAATGGACCGATCACCGCGTGAAATGGTGTTAAAAGATGTCTTAGAAAACAATAGCTTCGGGAAGAAATTTGTGGTCATTAGTACTACTGGAATTAGAAAAACGAAAATCTCGATGACATATTGTGGACCACCACTACTTAATAATTATTTAACAAATTATAAATTCAATGAAGAAAATTATGGAATTTCTCTTGCAATTGTTTCCATCATTTTGGAAAGAAATCTAAATTACACGATATCCGTTGACGATGATTTTGGAGAATGTGATTTTCAGCATATTTCTATATGGTATATTGGACAGTTCGATCTCTTCTATAAAGACGAAAGTTATGATATTCTCTATGATCCCTACATGGTCATATTTCCAATCATGGAGGAGTCATTCAATTTCATTTCTTGTGTCATTTTAGAAGACGAAAGTATCTCTTTTTATGCATACATTCGTCCTTTTGAACCTTTTGCTTGGCTTGGCATTATAGTTACACTAACCATTGCCATTTCGTTCCTCCATGGCGTAACCCTTTGGAAAAAAGACGAAAGTATTCCATTTCTTATGATTTGCTATGCATATATATTTGAAGTCGGTTACTCTCTCCCAGCGAAAGTTCAGCAAACACTCTGGATCAAATTGATCATTGGTCCACTGTTGCTCATGTTCATCGTATTGAGCAACGGGTACAAGGGAATAGTTATTACCGATTTAGTTAAACCACGCCCAGTAAGGCAAATCGAATCCTTTGAAGAGATTGCAAATCTTTCAGCTATAACTGCTTTTGGGGAGCTTGTTGACGCAAAGGACATAGATGCTTTATACATCGGATTGTTTGAATTGAACGAATCACTATTCAATTACTACTATCGTTGTTGGAGAGCCAATGGAACACATTCACATAACTCATCTTACTGCAAGGAAAAATTCAAAAAGTTTGAACAGGGAGTTATCCAATTGGACATTGTCGATCAGCAAATAATCGAGGAAATAATTAGTTATGCCAATAATAACGACTTAGATAATGGTTTTAAACTTCGAAAAATTATCGTTAGAATATTAGAGTCCTCCAACCACTCCCATTTTACGTATTTAAATAATCTCGAAATGATGTCAAAACTCAAGGCAAAGATTCAATTTCCTTTTGGATATCCTTATACAACCACTCCCCATAAATGGATTTCAAATTGCAATAATTCGGTCTTGATTCTCCAGACCTCCAGTCTCAATCGGCAGCTCAATGACTCTTATTGGAATCCTCAGAGTGGCGGTGTTAAGCCAATTCACCAGTTATATCGCGGAAAAGAAGAAAATTCAATTTTATCGTTCACTATGTATTCCGGATTTGAGACCAAACGTACCTACCCCATCCTGACTAGAGCACTAAGACAAAAACAGGATATTTTACGTCATTCAGGTATTTATAATTTATGGCTAGAATATTACAAGAGCTGGAATTTCACGGAATGTAGAACGTGCTGGGTGAGACCTCCCGTGAGAAATTTGGCATTTCACAATTCAAATATCGGTACTATATTTTGTATTATATTCTTCACCCTTGCCCTTATTTACGCTACTGCGTTCTTGTGGGAAAACCGAGTATCTGTGAAAGAAAAAATCGAACATTTCGATTTGGTTGCAGCATTTAAAAAATTAAGAACTAAATGTTTATTGCTACTTTTTTCCTCCTCAAAAGAACTATTGGTAAAAATGCATGTGGATAAAATTTTAGTTTATAGAAAGTAATGTAAGTAAGTTAATAATTGGTGATTATTTATATTTTATTTTAATTTACATTATGCTATAAAACTTAATTTCTATGAAATGTGAAATCGAATGAATTTATGTATGTGCATTACGCGACTCTAAGTGAAACTAGATAGTGATAAAATTATTTGGAATTGTTGGTTTGGGATATTGATCTGACTGAGAAAGTGTCCCAGTTACACCTTTCAGAGAGTGGCGAAGACATGCAATTTTTGTAGTTCTCCGGAAAGAATATTTTGCAGTGGCATTTTGTCCCTGAATGGGCAATTTGTGTTTAAATAAAGTGTATTTGTGTTCGTATGAATGAAATCTGCTGCGTTTCCATTCGCTATTATAGTTACATCATCACCTTTACACATAATAATATGTAATGCATACATCATTTTCACACATTTCAATTGGATTGTTGTATTTATTGGTATCATACATAATTGAATATTTGCAAAATCTTGTCGCGACTTGACAGGTTGGTCCTGAAGTTGTGAAACGAAGCTCCAATTTTGCCGAAGCGAAACTGGTGTCATTCTGTTTGATGTGTTGCAGGCCAAAGCACTACTACTGCTATATCTTGTGCAGTGTGCCACGTTTATTTATTTATTTTTTGTCATTTTTAAGTAAAGCTCAGGGTCACATCACGGTACGACGTACTACTGCACTGGTAAGTGGTTTTTAATGGTAAATAACCTGCAAACTAAATATTAGGGGCGAGGCACCTCTGTTCTGTGTACTCCTAATACCACTTTTAGCCTATTTTTACCATATCAGTGGTTTTAATGGTAAAAATGCGGAAAATAAAAAGCGGAATTCTATTGAGGAAGATGACATTGATATAAATTGTCCACACATTAACTGCGATGAAGTAGGGGAAAATTATTTCGTTTTGGATGAGGAATGGGACAATAAGGACGCAACAGAAATTTGCAATTTATGAATGGTATTCTGAGGAATCTGAATACGATTACAATAATCCTGAGTATTCTGAAGATACTAACGATTTTTCGCAATTAGTTTGGCAATCAAGCCAGAAACTTGGATTTGCCGTAGCAAATAATTCTGACTATATAGTTATTGTTGCCTTATACAGTCCACCTGGAGACGTTGAATTAGGGGAATACAGTGAAAATGTAGATCCGCCAGGGTTTTCTTGTACGAAATAAGGTGGATGGATAATTTGGACAAAATTGGTTTCATCCACCTCAATTTAGTAGATGCGGATTTTGTATGGAAAGTAAATCGCTGAATTTTGAATGAATTTTATTTCACAGCTAAAACGATCGAAAATAAATTCTCCTTTAAAGTTGGTCAGGAAAAAAATGTTTATCAGACACTAGCATTTTCTATTATGTACCTATTTCATCCAAGTCTAGATTATCCAATTTGTCCATTATGTGAAGTAGATGGACGAAATTGTCTTCAGACGAACATTATGCAACCTTGGTTTCCGCCTTTTGATTAAAATATTTGTTTCGAATAAATATTTTTAAATGACTCCATGTGTTCCTACAATTCTAAATCAAAATAGGAGTATTTTCATATATTGTGGTCAAAGCAGGAGAAGGAGAACTGGTTCTACTCCTCATCGGAACGGAATTAGTTAAAATACGCATTAACCCTTCTATATCCAACTATATCTTAACGAACGTTAAAATCCGACTGGTCCTTCCATGGATTTAGCTTTTGATTGGCTAAAGAGTTACCGCGGCACTTTTTGCACTGATCCTTACCGAGATTGTCCATCCATGGATACATGGTGATAGCTTATCCAGCCGTTTACAAGGGGGGAACTAATGGAATATTCTAGGATTTTTATTGTTTTATTATTTAGTCTAAATTGCTCAAAATAACTTCATTTTGAGCAGAATACATTTATGACAAATACAAAAAATCCTGAGGCTTATAAGGCAATTTTTCTCAGAGCAATGGAGAGCCAAAGTCAAAAATTCTATGGATGGACCATGTTGGGTGCAGAAGGGTTAATCACGTTTGACACTCATCTTTGCCTGACTGCGGTCCACCAATGGACATATCGGAAGAGCCTATCCATTCGTGGACTAGTCAGATAGCAATCAATTCTCCGAGATTTTTTTTTGATTCTTTTATTATTTGGATAGCCTTGAACATCGCAAAATAATTTGAATTTAAAAATATAAGCAGAGAGATACATTTATAACAAATACACTAATATTTTTGCAACGAGTGTCGTTATTGGAGAATGTTTTGCTACGGTGAGTCGAACTAAGAAAAATCTTTCAGGATAGAAAATGAAAGCTGAACAAGAATGACATAAATATTTGTATAAAAAGACGTATCATATCACTAACATATCAATGTGGCTACATCACGGAATCAAGGTTAGGACAACCTGCCATCCTCTCTTGTCATACGTAGTACTCGTCTTACAACAAAAGTACATTTATAAAATTCACTCAATGTTCCATACTGGGATAGTTATTTGTGATATTATCTGACTTTGGTGAATTAAATATTATGAGGATTCTTTCTTAAAATGGACAAAACTTGGTCTGTGGTTCATGGGAATTTTCCATGTGAATCCATTACCCTGCAGCAGGAATCGGCACCTAAACATTTTCTGCCAAAGTTATCCATTAGGCAAAAGCCAAGACGTGGATGGAGGTGGTTAAACCGGTTAGGCTGCTAATAGGTGATGTTCTCTGCAGCTGAATAATTCTTTTCTGCTACTTCTTTCTAAACAAATGCGTAGCATATTTCAGTGTACTGGATTCAAGGACGCCAACATCGTCCGGTCTTATTTTATTATGCCATAAACAGCGTTAAAAGTTCTGGCAGAAATGGCATGGACACTTACCTTAGACTTTTTTACACTTCAGAAACCTATAAATTGGGATATGTTTCCAATGCATTCAACAGTTTCGTTCCGGCTCCTAGCTGTGGAGTTACCAAAATGATTTCCAAAGTTTTATTGTTTGTTTTTCTATATATAATCGGAGAATTGGGTGCTGCAAATATTAGAAATGCAACAACCCTCAACCATTTTTGTCAGTCTCCTCCGGATGGATTGCTAAGCAAAGAATGGGTACACAAATTATTTTCTACAAACTTTTATCAAATAAATTATCAGGAATTTATAAATGCTAATATTAATTATAATAGTTAAATAATCACTTTTTATTGGCACTAGGTTGATAAAGTTAAAAATGAAGGTCCGGTATCTGGATGGTATCTTCCCCTCTTTAGTAAAAAGGCCAAGAATGAAACTCAGGAATACGAATGGCTACACACTAGGGCAACAGTAGATGGACGAGACAAACGGGCATTTTGTCCACGAATTGTTTGGACCTACAGAAAAGCTGTGCTGGCTAATAATGACAAAAATGTCGTTTATAGATGCACAGAAAAGAAACTAACAGAATATTGTCCACTTTGGCAAAACAGTGTGGAGGAGTCAACTGATAAGGACAGCAAACGTAATTAATTAATATTTTAACGTGGTTATAATTCATAAAAAATAAGGTTTTGATTCTTTTTCATTAGAAGAAAAAAATAGTTAAGAATATCCCGATAAAATTAAATGATCAATATTTTTATTTTTCTCGACAGCGGATAGAACGACGGTCGCCTTCCCCCTGACTGATAACAAAAACTACGCACTCGTTTTTCGTTGTTGGGAAGACGGCTATAGAGACTGGTTTACAATATCTCCCCAGAAAGTCTTAAGTCACAATATCCAGAAAACTATTTTGAAGGAAGTTAATCGTCTTGGATTCGACGGAAATGATTATGTTGTAGTTAACTACGAAAATTGTGAGGAATAATTTAATCGTAGAAAGAATTATATAGGAGTAGGAATTATTGGTAATCCTAGGTTTCTGATTACATCATGTTGTTCCGGTTTTAAATTTTTGTGTTCGTCCAGCATTGTAGCATTGCTATATACATACTCTGAATCTGTTATATACAAATTAAAAATATACCTAGTATTAAACAATCTCTTCGGACATTGTAAATGATATTTATATCATACAAATAAAGCAAAATATTAAGATAAAAAAATTCAATAAAAAATGGAATGAAACCGTAAAGATATTAATCAGCTAATATTTTTCCATTTTGACTCTTTAATCTTTCTTTGAGATTTGAGACATTTCCTATTGCTTGAGAAACTGCATATTATTGCACCGGTGTGGAAAATTAAAAGCAACGGCTTTTTGTAGAAATGGTGCTTTGTAGTCAAATTCGTAAATGATACTTAATTCTTATGCTACTAAAATAATTTTTCAATAACCTCCATTTCACAACCATCCAAAATAATCAGTTATTACTGTTAAAATTTTCGTATGAAATGAAAATGAAAAACATGACTCAAGATTTGCAATGAACAAATTATTAAGAAGTAGCTAGTAATAACCCTGACGTACGTACGGGGATTATAACAGTTTTGCAAGCAGTTAAGACTGATGAGAACCATAAAAAGACGAAGTCGTATGTCCGCGCCGCCGTTGAAAAGTTTTACTGGTACTGTGATACATATTTGTGGGCTTAAAGTAAAAACCTAACTTAATTTAAACAATTACATAGATTACTTGTATTTGTCCAACCTAGATATCAAAAGTCAAGGACTTCCCATTCCAGGAATTTTTGATTGACCTAAAATTGTCCTTTGTTTTGATGGACAGCCAGAAATTTCGGGGCTTCATTAAGATTAAATTAATTTGAATTGATTTGTGACAAGAACGAATAGGCAGCTTTTAATATCAAATGCATATACAGATACTAGTATACAGTAAGATATCTAGTCAGTTGTACCGAATTATTTCAAGGTAGAATGAATCAATAGGGTCACCTCACAGACATAAGAATAATCTACGTGGCTGTTAAAAGTCAAAAGACAGAATTACCAGAAAAATCAGGAATTGACGTCAACGGAATGTTTGGAAGTTGTGTAAGCAGCAGAATGGTGTGACTAGCTATTTAATTAGACTCCTTTCTGCTTCTACGAATATGCCGAAATATTTACACTGTCAAGGCTAGAGCTTCTCGCCAGAAACAAAATTGAGGACATGTGGAACTTCAACGTTCCAAGAAATATTTTTGCTATAAGTTGTTAGTGTAGAAGAAGTGGGAACACGAACAAGGACTTCTCGAAGGCAAAATTTTATTTTGTTTTAGCTTGACGTGTTGGGCTCTTTTGCTATTTTTTCAATGAAATTATTTTCTTCGTTTCTTATTGCTCTATTATATTAACTAATACTGCCCTTAAATATTCTTGCAAGTAAAAAAATCTTTCACCAAATATTTATTCTTTGTCCTTCAGTTTGACAAAATAGTTTCTTCATTCATTTAGTAACTATGGTGTTTACGATGGAATTGGCTAAATGATATGAGATGTTAATAAACCAACGACAAGCGATAGATGCCGCTAGTCAGATTATATTTTGCCTATCTGTCCTAATATATTACTACAAAAGGTAGTCACCCGTAAATGCGTAATTGTGAAAATCATGCTACCTGACTCAATTTTTTACAACTACATTGATATTTGACGCTATTCTATATATTGGTAATACTTTTTAGTATGTTTTTAACAATAATTTTATTGTTGTTTTTACCCTTACCAAGAAAAAGAAGTTCAAAAATGTGAATTAGTATTTGATTTCTTTGGTGGAAGTGTTAAGATAGGAAGTTACATCCGTTGAGACTATAATTCCCTATTTACATCATTTCTTCGAAAAAAATGGATAAAATTCAGGTGATTAAAACTACTTTTGTCCCAACCACTCTATTTCGTCCACCCTGGTATTCGTCTAAAATAACAATAAAAAAATGAATTTTGACTCCAGACTTCCACTACTATGTGTTCTACTACTTTAAATCAAAATAAATAGTTTTTTCATATATGATTGTGATCAAAGTAGGTAAACTAGAGCCGGTTCTCCTCTGAATGATAATTAGTGATGACTCCTCATCGGAATGGGATTAGTTAATTCTTCCTAATTGTCGAACCCTTCTTATCAATTGACCAGTCTATGACGTGGCGTTAAATATACAGAAAAATTTTGTCCTACGATATGGGCGCCGAATGCTTTCTTCCGAATAGAAATATTCTAAAGCATAAACGCAATCAATTAAAACCAACTCGAACATGATTTAATTTTGAAGGAATACAGTAAAAGCTACATTCCATTTATTAGTGAATTGTGAGTGACGTGTCATTTAGAAAGCGACGTGTTTCAAAACCGTAATCAGAGCGTAATTGCCAGAGAGAAGTTAGGAATTAGTAACAGAATTTTCTAAGGAAACGTGGATATTGATCGATGATCCAGATTCTGAGTTTGGATTCTGATTATCTACTTTCGTACTCTTTTTTTCTTTCCGTTTCTCATTCTACTCAATTCGACTCTCAATTTTACACATTCACTCCACAACATACAATTTTACAATATGGGATACAAACAAAAAGGACACAATTTGGGGGCATTACATATAACAATGGTTCTCATTTGACGGCAACAAAAGTTATCTTACAAATCTACATTTGTGGCTTAGTCTAGTATTCGCTAGCGATCATGCTCATTGGCTACATTCCAAAGGTGCCGACAATCTCTTGTTTTTCCCCCGGTAATATATCTTGTTGTCGTCGCACATTTGCAAGAGATGAGCGGTCATTTTTTCGTGTGGCTCAAAGCTGATATTCGGCGTTGAGAGCCGCAGATAGGGAATTTTCTTGTCCTCACAGATAGCCGTATTGTCCCCGTCGATAGTGCTCATGGCCTGTTATGAATGATTAGAAATGTAATTATTCATATAAAAACAATTAGCATTGTAATGGGATACTAAGCATTGCCATTATTATATTATTATTATTATTATTATTTATTAATAAAATTTTACCAGGCCAGCAAGGGAAGTTGCGCCTGTTCCAAAACTTTTCCCAAAATCATGCCTCTTCTGGAGCAGCCAGATTTTCACAAAAAAATTGTTTCTTGGCTCACAGTGAAGATCAAAGCCCAGTTTTGCAATTTTATTTGTATGCACGGCCATAAACAGGTTGTTTTCCGTTAGACAGCCTTCCTAAAATGTTGGTGGTAGCATCCAATTGCAGCAGAGTTGGTACCAAGAAAGAGTGCACCAGCGCGTCAACCAGGATCGTATTTTTCGTCGGTACACAAAATGTACAGGCTGAAAGCATACACAGAGAAAAAAGTTGTAGCCAATATCTTGAGCACCTAGTTGAATTTAATGAAGGTCGTAAAATACTCTAGCATTTTCTGTATATTAAATACTCAACAGTTTGTATAATTGCATTTTCAGACAATGTCGATTAATTTTTAACCCAAGTTGTATATTTTGTAATACTCACAACTATTGAGTAATATGTTACTCAATTGTTTACTGCCCGAGTAACCAGCCTACTATCAATATTAAACATAAAAGGAACAACACTTACAATAAGGCGAGGTTCAAATTGAGTAGAGTGAGCGCTGAGAAACGGAGACAGTGATGATTGAATATTTGGTTTTAGAAAGTAGATAATCAGAATTCTAACTCG
>JABASI010006600.1:0-10701 GCA_019776505.1 Tomocerus nigrus
ATCAGCTAATATTATTATGTATTAGAAAAAGTAGATGCATGGAAAATGCATCCTCTAGAGACTCTGGCTAGCTAGACCGTTTTATCCTTATGGACGTAACGAATAGTTTATTAATTTTATGGTGAGTTTGGTATTGTACGTCGTAATAGTTTGATAAGTTTATTTAGTTGCATTCAATCTATGTGGAGCACTTCAGTGACATAATTTGAACAAGAGATATGTATATCACTGGGCAGATTACCACTTTGATAGAAAAGTAAGTACAGGTTGTATATTGGCTCTTACTGTGACTGTGACGCACCAGAGGATTACTTATACAATATCTAAGTACATGTCACACGATGTTTATTTTGATAGAACGGATGGAAAACTATTTACTAGCGATGAAAGTACATTTCATCTCTCTCTACATCTACCAAATAGTATTAGGTACACAACTCTATTTATTTACCATGATTGCTATAATTTACTTTACATGCACAAAGTTAATAACACCACAAACACACATGCATATATTTAGGTAGGTAAGCATAGTTTTATGTCACCCTGTCGTTCGTGTTTATATAATGGAAGATGTTGTTTTAGTAATGAAGGTAATAAAATTTCAATTATATTCGTCTGTAGCCACATAATATATGGAGATCAATATTAAGGCATTCGTCGTACACCGCACTAGAGTTTGGATGTAATGTAATTGCATTAGCTTCGCTTGTTGTACTTACAATCACATCGTCAGCAAAGTCCCTACGGATGTCATTAGCAGAAAGTACAAAGATGTAGTAATTTGTATAGGAGCTTGAAAGGTATACCCAACCCATTAATCTTTCTCCATGCATCAAATCAAATTGACTACCTAGGTGCACCGGGTGCACGGTGCGGTGCACTATATGGTTGCTCTTAAGTTGAGACGCATATGATGTAGAAAGTTATATTGGTAGAGGAAGGCTGAACTGAAATTGTCAATAAAAGCGTCCCTGCAGGTCTGCAGTAATTGGTATGCAAATGATCAGTGTAGTATTTTGTGAGTTGGGGAGAAACGAGGTAGGTAATAAATTGGCATGCTGTTCCATTTTGAGATTCTTTTTGGATAGCAAAATACAAACTTTTACTTAGGTAGCTGCCTATGTTTATCAGCATTAATGCATGGTATTAATTTTATTTTTTTTGAAAAACAACTGCATAAATAATCATATATCCAAAAATATGCTAGAATTCACAAGAAAACCAATAATTGCGTGTTATGTGTGAAATATGACGACATATTTTGTTATTTTGGGCCAACGAATATTGTGTAAGTGTACCAGTGTGCAAATATTATGTTGAGTAAGTTTGTCGGGTGGTCTTTTACATGCATGAAAAGGTTCTATAATTCTGTAGGTCGACTATGTGAATGCTAAAAAATACCTACATTTGATTTTATTATAGGCCCTGTTGGAGATGCTTATGGGGTGCCGAGTATTCATCTCAGGAGACAACATAAATCCCGATGACAATGCTATCATAATTATGAATCATCGGAACAGACTGGACTGGTTCTTTTTATGGGCAGCGTAAGTAACTGTGATGTTGACCTTTAGATTTATCCATCCTGAGATTAGGGCAGTATAACTCACGAATTCGATTATTTTGTTTGAACAGGTTACTTCACGGCTGTAAGCCCCCATGTCACCGAAGTAAATTCGTACTGAAATCCGACGTGCGTAACATTCCTGGCATTGGATGGGGTCTCCAATTAGCAGGCTTTCTCTACATTCACCGGAACTGGCAGAAAGACCAGGAACTCCTTAAACGTTCCCTGGATTATTTCCGAGATTTGGGAAACAAATACCAGGTACTTGGAAGAAAAATGCAAATGAATAAGTTTCTTATTAGGCATAATTACTTTTGCGAGTTACCGAGTTAGTTAATATTATTAACTACTGCTTTGCTTCTTTAGCTTCACTAGTTGTTTTTTTGGACATTTCTACTTTCTACGTTGTCCCGTGAAATATACTTACATAATTTTGGTTCGTTGCAGATATTGATTTTCCCTGAAGGCACCAACTTGAGTGAATCCACGAAAGCAAAAAGTAATGCTTTCGCAGCGAAAAACGGGATGAAACCATACGATTACGTTTTGCATCCGAGGACTACTGGCTTTACGTTTCTGGTTAACCACATGAGAAAAAGTAAGTGGATGGTAAATGTTAAGATGTTTCATTGTGAGACATTTCACCTTTGACTCTTCCCGTCCCGTAGTAGTAGCTTTAGGATTGTCTGGATGAATTCCACATGCCAAATATATTTATGTATATCCAGCAGTCTTTTATAGAACAGGCACACGGGTGCTTGAACAAATGATCAAATTGATTTTGTATTCGTGTAGTTTTGGTTGTTCTGGACTGCCTAGTGCATTTTGAGAATGTGATGCTATATTTTGGTTGTCTTGTAGCCCTCTCCATCTTCCATCCTTGTCTATTCCCTGGTCAATTTTCCTTCCCCTTGCATTCGTATAGTCCAATAAAAGTTTGGCTGATTGCCCTGTTCTTTGTTCGATTTATGTTAGATTCTCAATTGGATGCTGTGTACGACTTGACAATTGGCTATCCTAAGACACTTCCAACTAGTGAGACTGACATTCTTCTTGGAAAGATTCCCGAAGAAGTTCATTTTCATATTACACGGTAAGATATATATTATGTACAATTTTCTCGCTATATTTTTACAAGTAAAACATAATATTATATAAATAGTAGCTAGAGATAATAATAATATTATTATGTTTCCAGACATGATCTCTCTACTCTCCCGGAAGACGAAAAGGATGTTAAAACTTGGTGCGAAGATCGTTGGTCTGACAAAGAGAAAGCCCTGGAGAAATTCTATACGACGGAAGGCACCAGGGAGTTCACTCCGAATCCGAGGTGCGAAAAGCCTTGGAATGCAATGTATTTCTGCCTGATTGTCTGGACAGCATTCACCTTTTGGACAATCTACATTTCGGTCACAAATACGTTTGCATTTTATTGGGGATTGTGTTGCACTGTGGGCTTCATTCTAGTCTCTTATTTTACCGATGGGGTTCAACAATTTGAGATTGATCTATATCGAAAATTCGATAAACCTGAAATTGATAAAGGAAATAATCTTCAAAATCATGCCAGTAATGACAAAAAAGAAACCTAAACTAATTTTATTCAAATAATATGCGTAGACTAGATGAAAAGACTAAACCATATATAATAGCCAAGCCTGAAAGATACCTAACCACCTACCTAAACAAATTCTTCCGAGTTGACATTCATTCTGATGGTATTTGCATTTAGATTGACATATTGTACTAATTACTTAACATACTATAACGTAATTCAATCAAAACAACCTAATAATATTGAAAACAAATCATAATATCGAACTGGATTTTAACGTTCACTGTTTAACCCTATAATCCACGACCTCAAAACCATTGTGATATGCTAGATAGAGTAGAAAATAATATTTACTCGAAAGAATTACCTACTAACCTATCAATATACAAATTATTTAGTACAGTTTATTAGGTAACATTCATTGCATCTAGGTATTGTGGAAGAGTACTATTCAGTATAAAGTGTATACGTCATTTTAGATTACATTGTCATTTTTTATTTACTTTTGCATAGAATAGAATACTCAGTGGGTTAACGATAGAATTTATCATGATCTGGAAGAAATAGTGGAGGTTCAATGATTTTTCTAATAGACTATAGATTTAGTAAACAAACAAATTCCTGACAGTGTACATAATTTTTAATGAATTGCATTATACACACAGACTACAAACAAACTCTATTTCAGTAATCCATGTACATGTTGATACATGTAGCAACATTCTTGATATAGTAAATACACGAGTTGGGAAATGAAAACATAGACTTTAGGTACTACAAACTAAAAGTTAGTTTTTTTTTCTTGTTTTATGAATACACTATGTACTACCTATACAAAAGTACTTATCTGATTATCTATAAAACTAGTTTAACAATAAAGATGTATACATAGATGTAACATAATATTAATGTATTGTATAGTCTATTAAGTATTAAGTGTATATAGTAATTAATTAATTAACTATTATCATTATTATAACTACAAGTATTTCATTTTGAGAGCAGTCTTTCTTTCTAATAGAATATATTTTGTTTTTATTAACTCTTTACGGATAAAACAGTTGTTATTTATGAACTGATATCCTAAAGTAGAAAAATGTTTGTTGATATTATTGTTGTTGTGATATAAAATATAAACCACTCAAGGTTGTTAGACATAATGCCAAAAAACCTAATAAAAAAGTCAATGTTCCAAACCAAGCTACAAAAGTTGTACTTTCTTTCTTTTCGTTAGTCATATCGAATTAGTAACACCATTTACTTCGGGAGGCCAATCCACGTCGACAGACTGAAAATAATGCCAAAATAATCCTAAATTAGAAATGATCCAGCAAAATACAATCGGAAAGTCGGAAACAAGTATTATAGTGTTACCTCAACATCTAAACCAATAATATCAGCATCATAGCCTAATAGCGCTGAAACATTCGGAGTAGTTCTTCCAAGATCTCCATGAACAAATTCTTTTACGTATGTCCCAGCCTGAGTCTTCACGTACAACTTGAACATATGCGGAGATGAAGGGATGGATACAGCTTTCATTTCAATAATTGACCTTTCTCTACAGGCCACAGATCGTCGATGAATAACACGTACAGGCGTTTTTTGCTGAAGAACCAATGGCATTACAACATTGTTTAACTTGTCTAACATTTCTGCAGATACAATACTTCCAGGTGTAATACACAAAGCACAATAACTTTTAGTTTTGGTTTCTTCTCCTTGCTTTAAAATTGTTAACTCTTTCCTGAAAAGGAGAATAAAGATTGTCATCCCATGAAGTATACTACAAAGTACAATACACGGGTTGTGAAAACTTGAGGTCATTTTCTTACTTGTCGACGATTTGAATATCACAGACAGATATTAACTTTGTATTATTATTGATTGCATCCTGCAATTGTTTCATTCTTTCTTTGGTAAAAATAGTTTTTTTGGGATTCGTTACTTCAATCACAAAAGGTCGGCCCTTTCCAAGCATTCTATGAACAGAAATAATAAGGGCGATGTTTTTATAAAGCGTCATCTGCGTCAGTAATTTTCCTACATACCTAACATCGACATCTTCTCGGCCGGATGAAGAAAAGGTAGCAGTCTCACTACCACACATAGGAAGTATTTGACTGGTTATTAATTCTTCAACAGATGCTTCCGTTTTTCTTGCTCCATCAACGAACCAAGGCGTTTGGCTTAGCTTCCGGGAATACTTACAGTACCGTCCTACAGTAAGAGGATACGTAATTCAAGAGATCTTTCTCTTATATTCATATATAGATTAAATATTTATCTTAAGTCTTNTTAAGTACACAAGATTGAATGAAAATAAATTATTTAAATACCTGCAATATATACCGGATCATGGGTACATGTTACGTCTCCAATTTTCATACCAACATCGGGAATAGTTGGCGGACACGGAAAATGCTTTTCAAAATTTTCAGGATTTAGTCGCGATAAGGCTGACTCTACAGAGCCTCTAGAAACCACAACTTTCCGTCGACCAAATCCTCCAACAGCTAAAAATTTGTTTCTAAATATACAAAAATGGGTACTGAGGTACTGTTCATAACAGATATTTATTAGTACCTATATAAAAATGAAAGTTATTTATTGAAACTGTTAGCATACAAAGCTTCACATTCTTTCTCCTCTTCTGGGTAAATGGGTTGCAGCTGCACAGCAAGAGTACCATTAAGGCTCCAATCAGAAGCTGGATTTACTTTATGTTGAAGAGTTCCAGAGCAAATCCATTTCCATACGCTTTTTAAGGCCATTCCTTCAGGCTTAAAACAGCTTGTAGAACTAAAGGTTGTCGGGAATTTCTATTGAGGTAAAAATTTGTCTATTAAAAGTAAAGATTTAATATTTAACAGATGCTGCGTGAAAGATTACTATTCTTTTCGGCGATTAAATCATTACTAAATATTATGAAACCTTTTCCAAGTAATTCCAGATTGAGTATGCACGAATTTGAATGGACAGTGGCATGGACAGCACTGGGTTAAATGATAGTGATTCTATGTCAGCGGACTTAATTTGGGACACTATCTGCAAAAAATTAAATTAATTAAGATTGTTAAAGTTACAAATTCAAAATGTATTAAGTGTCGGCCGGCACCTCATCCAGGCATGATTCCTTTATTCCTTCTTGCAAAAGTCCTAGACAGGCCACGCATGTATTGTTCTTACGAACCTTTATGGGTTGAACATCTAATAATTTTTCTGTTGCAATTGTCAGATTTTCTTCGTCGTCCCCTTCACAATTGATAAGCTATTCCAAAAAAGTGATAACAATTTGATATCATTATTAGAATCATTGACTAGAGCTAATGATGCGTTTGAAATTAACAAAATACGGATGACGAACAATTTCAGTTTCATAGTACTTACAGAGGTAATTGCTACATCATCTCGGTATACGTGCGGATCAGTGATGCCAATATATCTTAAAATACATAAATTACAGCATCCAATACTTTGAAGGGTTTTAATAACTTCCTTCTTCTCGCTTTCCGGAACGGTTGACATTGTCAATTAGCTATTTCACAAAAAAAATCAGAATGAGTCAAATTTCTCTAGTATATTATTATTATATAACTATAACAGCATAACAGCCAGCATGCCAGCAATAACAGCATCGTATACGGCATTTATAAGATTCATTTATGTATAATCAATCAATTTCAATGTATTTCAAAAACTGAAAGACTTACAATAAAAATAGTCTTGTATAACTGATAACGTTCAACAACAACGTAGTGATGTTAAATTTTAATGGCTGGCTGCATCCAAAAAAAAATCAGAATGAGTCAAATTTCTCTAGTATATTATATAACTATAACAGCATAACAGCCAGCATGCCAGCAATAACAGCTGCGTTGTGATGCGATCGTCACGATGCGTGATATTACGTCTAGCAGTCCCATAGACTACATCGTATACGGCATTTATAAGATTCATTTATGTATAATCAATCAATTTCAATGCATTTCAAAAACTGAAAGACTTACAATAAAAATAGTCTTGTATAACTGATAACGTTCAACAACAACGTAGTGATGTTAAATTTTAATGGCTGGCTGCATCCAAGATACAATAATTGACATAGAATAGAATACGGAAACTGGATACTTACTGGGTACAATCGGTCAATCAGTTTTGTAGCGAGCGAACAGAACAGACTAGCATGGATTATAATGGATGGACAACCAGGACTATTTAAATATACCGGGTGAGTGTAATGCAAATTGGTAACATGCGGGAAGCATATCATAACAACGTGAGAGTCAGTTGGTTTTGGAATTTTGGGGATTTCTGGACACTGAATAAGAGTGCAATATTTTTGACTAACTAAACTAGATAAAAAAAATAAAATTTGAAACAGGGCATCGCTGAAGACTCAATCATCTGATAGATCAAACAGGTTAGTCCAATTAATCATCTTTTAATCAAACCACAATGCTGATTGCTGACTGAATGCTGCATATTTTTACATTGAACATTGGATGTTGGATGCTCGCACTGTCCTGTCCATGGTCCAAGAAAGCTAATTTAATCCACATTCCACGCTTCCCAAAGTATTAGATAGTTGTGTAACGTCGACTAAATATGTATTTCTTTCTCGTTAGTTTCCAGTCACCGGCCACTTGTCCAGTTCACTAGTTCAGTGAATCCAGTTGTCCAATTCAGCTCAATCTTCTGATCTTCAGCAAAGGAAGTTCAAATCAAAGCTCATCTTCATACACATTTGACATTCCTTTCCAAATCTCACAGCTTATGCAATAAAGAACTTCAGAACGTCAAACGTTGAACCTAGCCAAAATGTCTAAAATAAGTAAAGAAACGGTGGAACAACTGGCGTTTGTGGATGAAAATTTAGCAGAAGTCGACGAACTATTTCGTAAGCTGGGTCCTTTAGAATATGATGAGGTAGTTAGCAAGGTATGCAAGCAAAACAAACCTTAAATCTTCTTAAAATTCTGTAAATGTCAATTCTAAGTTCGTTTCTTACCAAATCAAATCGTGTATGCGATGCGAAGTATGTTTTTTTTAAAGAACTTAATTTTCTTTTTAGATGCCAGCATTAGACCGAGCTAAATATGACCTGACGGTGCTATATGCTATTAATTCATTATTTTGGAGTAAGTGCAAACATGATTAAAATACTCTTCATTGTTATAGGTTAATAAAATAATATTGCGAGGATACCAGACCTATGCTAAATGCTATGATTAGTAATTTGCTATTTTACCAGTTTAAATTAAACGAATAAATATGATTTCGGTTTCCAATTACCTAATTATTTGTCTATATCTGTAATCTGCCTGTAGTGTATATGAGAAGCCTGGGAGAAGATCCAAAGACACACGGAATTAAACATGAGCTTGATAGAATAAAGCAGCAAATGCTGCGTGTCAAAGAGATCACAGACAAAGAAAAAATGCCCAGGATTGACCAAGGAGCAGCTCATCGAATGGTCAAACATGAACTATGGCAGCCAAAAGGAAAAGGTAAAGCTCAAGCTCAACGTTCTCGAGTAGCAGACGAGGAAACTTGGGAAGATGAAGAATCGATGGATACAGAGTCAACAACTAAACCCTCAGCCTGACCTATTTACTTTCCTTTTTTAATTAATTATTATTATTTATCGTAAATCGAATTGTATGTATATATATGCATAACTATATTAAGATTCTGGTAAATTGCGCTGTAAGAACAATCCATTAATATCAGAGGATATCTTTTCCAGGAATAAATCGCGTTACTATTTTACCGTTTATTGTCAAACAAAGATTGATCAATTTTTTGAAATTTTTCATGATTATAACATGCTAAAAGCTGGAGAGTGTTACGAAATGTATAAAGACTAATATATATGAGCGGTTTTTGTCATTGATTACTTATTGTTATATAAAATTGAGATTGCATACTTTGAGAATACAACTTGTTTTTAAAACTTTTTAAACAGTTAATATTAATACGGAGGCAGACGGTTACGATTAGGGCTGGATGGGCTGGAAGTAGTTGATCGATAGTCTGATGTGGAAATTGGCTCATCGTCATGAACCATATCCACATTGGAGTGGCATAAATGACTGACAGCTATCTATTCGGTACAGGTGGCTTTGTTCACCTCTTAATTGCGCATCCCCTGGAGATATTGGTCCATGATTAGTTTCTAGACGAAATTGGCCCTTATCAGCATTCCCAAGTCTCATATCGGCTGATCCTCTCATTGGCGGGGCAGCAAATACGGGTGTTGAAACTCTTGGAGAAAATTCCATTTCATGGGGTGGTGGAGATGGCCTATATCGGCTTATTTACAAAAAATATACACACATATATTTTTTTTTACAAAATACCGACAAACATAATGCTCAAAAAAGCTGTGAGACAATACCTTCCTTTAGGAGAAGGATTTGGCACCCCATAATATTGAGTAGAGCTCCGATCTTCTGAAAATGGCACAGTTGGAGGTGGTAAGTCCTTGGTGCTAAGAATCCTCTGAATTTCACTGCTGTGAGTATCATTTAGCAAAGCCGACACATCTTCAACATTGAAGTCAAATTTTGAAGAATCCCGTTTTCCTGCAATGCTAGACTTCCGTAGCTTTTCCAATCCACTTATTTCCTCTGCTATGGTACTCTTTACATCTCTGTTGTAACAATCACATTATTTATTATAACATTAACACTTAGATGTTGGTTATCCAAAGTTTTTAAAACAATTTTACAAGGTATTTTCCTTCAATCAATGCTTACCTAATAACATTTCGTATTTTTGATACTCTGTCATTTGGAGCTCTTTCGTTTTCATCCCTCTTCACCATCAAAACGTCCATGTGCTGCTTCAGCATATGATTTTCATTCAAAGCATCCACAAGTCGTTCATGGATTTTTTGCTTTTCTTCGTGACTAATAGCCAACACTTGATTTTCGTTTTTCAAAATCTCGGCGAGTTGATAAAGTTCTTTAATAGTGGTAACATAATCCTGCTGCTCTTGTTTTGCTTTATTCATTTCTGCCTCAAGCATCATAGCTTCTCTTCTCAATGCAGCATTTTCCATTTCCAAAGATTTGTCCATTAAATTAGGCTCTTTGTGATTATCTATTTTAACAGACGGCCTACCATCGGTTTGTGTTTCCGCAATCTTTTTCGAAGAAATTTTTTTCATTGGTATTATTGGTAAGATCGATTGCTGCTCAGGTACAAGTTTGTCGTCTAACTTGGCTGGAACTTTCACTTCCTTCTCAATCTTCTTCCGAGACTTTATTTTTTCAACTTCCCTTCTTAAATCCGCAATTTCGTTTCTAAGAAATTCGTTTTCTTGAATTAAAGTGAATTTAGCTGAGGGGACTCGGGTTTTCTTTACCTCCTGCTGCTTTTGCCCTCCTAAATGAGTATGGGTTTCCAAATACAATTCCTCCGTAATGGGTATTTTCAAGCAATTGGATTTTGAACTGTGACAGGTTTCTGGAAATGTACACTTAGATGGCTTCCTTTTACTACTATGCAAAGAATCTTCCTTCTCTGCTATTTGAAACTCTACTGCTCTATTTTTAGACAGCAAATC
>JABASI010006601.1:0-10700 GCA_019776505.1 Tomocerus nigrus
TCCTAAAGCAACAGCAGAGCATCAATTCTTTGCGTTAGTCTTTCTTTTCAATAAAGACAAGAAAATCAAGGCGAAGAATTGCAGCTCATTATTATCATTATCCTTGGTTTTTGTTGTGAATACAATAAGTCACTATATAGGCAAGGATTTTAAAAAGTGCCGAAACCCACGAGGTATAAGCGTTTAGGTAATGTGAATGTGAAAATAACAATGCTATTTATAATAATATTATGTTTCATCACGTCACAAGCACACAAACATACCAACCAACAGCCTTATGCGAAAATGCGAATGGTAAAATGTTTGTGACTACTAAATAGGAAGTCTTTAATTTAACATTAACATTAAGATTAGTTAGCTTTAGCTTTATAGTACATCTCTACATACCCTACACTTTACACTACTTACCTAATTATCTACTGACAGAAATAGATGCCAATATAGTAGAGGTTCTCTACTATATTGTACGATTCATTTATAATATTATTATGTGTATCTAGCAAACAAAGTAGCAATGTTACCACTTACCAATTACCAACTGTTTATGTTGACTCATTGACTGTTGGTGTTAGTATAATATTAATAATGAATGATGTGTATTTGCTAAGTCACATAGCTTAGTCACATCACTTCACATCATCATCATTAAAATGACTAGCAAAAGCTGTAATAGCATATTGCATAATGCATCAATTCAGGGTGCGTTGTTGCCGTTGTCCTTAGTCGTTTCACGTGAAAATCACGCTTACGGCGGAAACCAGTCAGGTAGAAAAAAGTCTAGGTATAAGTGTACAGCGAAAGGTCTCTGTAATAATAATATAGTTCAGAGAGATAATAGTGTTTTGCGAAATTGCGATTCAATTCAGTCAGATTACTGTGTGCAAATGCCTTCTGACCCTTCTAGTAATTATTACGTGCTTTATCTTTCCATAACATGGATATAGTAATAATATATGATATAATATGGCAGTAATAATAATAGCCCTCCTTATAACCCAACGTAGTACCGCACATCCAATGCGATTCTTATTAATTCTTATTGAGCCCTGAGTGAGCCCCTGCCTTTCACGATACGTAAACGAAAAAGCGAACTAAAATTACATTTCCCTTCAATTCTTCAAATGCAATTTTATAAATTTTGATTTGAAAAAAGTTCAATGTCACATGTCACAAGAATCTTGTACATTTCACTTCGCCCTCTTGTCCCTTCAGTGTCACTTTAGTCACTTAGCGAATTTTTAGTTCAGTTGAAACTTGAAACCAGATTTTTTAGAATTTTCCAATTTATAAGAGTATGAGTAGGAAAAAAATGTTGCAGTGTCCTGGCCATGTGAATGTGCAATGTCTAATTTAGTAACTTTACTTTTATTTACTTTACAATGTTTACTTACATGCATGGTATGTATGGTTAGTATGGTATGTAAATGTGCTCTTATTCTCTTATGTTTTTGGGGGCTTGAATAATTACTTAGTATTTATGGAAGATTAGGAAGATCCGAAAGAAATTCCAAGCAAAGAGTAAAAATCTTCGTCATTTAAAATTAAATTAAAATGTTATCGATTTGGGAAAATCATAATTAATTATTGTCTATTTTGAAGTTCTTACACTATTTGCCGACGAAATGTACGTATTTTAAAATCGGATGAGTTCTAAAAAGTCTAAAAGTTTTCATAACCCTAAAAGGGAATAAACCCTAAACGAACATACTGAAATTACCTACTAGGTAGGTACATTACAGAAAGAGAAAGAACCAAGAGCGTATGTGACGATGACGATGTATGCATGATTAGCATGATCATGAATCATGAATGAGGGCAGGCAGGACAGGGCCAGCGCCCATCTCTGGTTATAGGATGTTGTAGTTGTTGACGTTGTTGTAGAACTTGTAGTAGGAAAATAATTTTTAGTGGTCTCATTCTCATCTCATTCTCTCACAGTCGCAGTCAGTTTCAGCCACTTTCACATTAGAATAGCTAGCTAGAAATCCTTAAAAATATTGTTGCCATTCATTGGATAACAAACATCACGTGCTTAGTTAGTGCATTGTTGACAATTTTAGTATGTTTACGTGATTTACAATTTCATAGGTCGTCCAGTCAGTCTTTCTCTGGTCCATTCCAGAAGTCCATTTCTCAAACAAGGATCATAGTCCATCCATTCCATTCCGTCCAATTGCTCATACAATTAGGCATAAAATCCACACAGTCAGTTCATTTTTTGATAGGTTTCTCGAATCTTCTGTATCTGTGTGTAATCATCATAGATTTTTTTTTGTTTTATTGTTATTGTCATAATTGTCAATTACATTGCTGTATGCAACTGGTAATAGTAATATTGAATCTTCAGTTCATAGTTCATGATGCTCTTTATTACATTTAGTAATTAGTATTACTAATAAATGTATTTAATTTCTGTAACTTTTATCAGTATTTTCGAAGCTTAGCAAGACATTATATGCATTATTGCGCTTCAGAACACTAATTAAAACTTTAAATTGTTTTTGGTTTGTTTCCATAATTAATATTCCAAAGTAATATTTTATTCTGACTATTATTATTGACTAACATTAAACTGCAAACAAGAAAATTATGAATTACATAATATGAAATGAATCTAAATAATTATTTATTTAAATTCATATCGTATGATATAAATAACTTGTTTCCTATTTTATAATTGTTAAAAAGTAGGAATGTTATTGTGAGTTGTGATTGATATCTAACTAACCTAATCAACAATCTGAACAATCAAGGGTAACAGCCGAAGAATTATAATTTTTATGTGTTGGACTTACTGTCCATTGTCCATGAATCAGTCAAGTCACGAGTTCACAAGTAGAAGTTAGAAGAACTCACGGTAAACTCTGCAACAAGCTAATATATTAATTATTTGATCAGTTACTAACTGCTATTTTTGCGACATAATTTGTCTGACTGCCATCTGATAATTCCAAACTAATTTTGGGTAAGTTGGAGCTATCGCCAATCGCTGTTAATACTTTTGCCAAAATGTATTTTTATAATCTGCTATATAATCATTTATAAACTAATATTTTTAAAATAATATATTATTATATTCGTTTTTCATTTTCAAGAATGAAATTACAATCTTTTCAATTTTGCTGTTTTACATTGCCTCGGTCGATCAGTATAATGTATGTAGTTTTTTAACTTAACATTTAACTATTCAGGATCCATAATGATATCCGAAGCAGAAACAAAAAGTTCAAACGGTTGCAGTCCTTACAGTGATCTGGGTGCAGGAGATCTCATGGAGAAGAAACCTGGTCTAATTTCTCTTTTTGATCCACGTAATGTTGTTATCATTATGGATAATATGCAATATGGAATGGAGTGATATTAATGCCTATGCCTATAGACGTTTGTTTGAAAAATAATATAGACTTTGACTTGCGATTGCGACCTTATAATATAACTAATAATAAGTAACTACTGCATCTATGCCCCGATTTGTGCCATCGTGCCTCATTAGAACAATTAAACAATTACCTATTGGTATTATTGGTTAATTAATATTATTGGGGGGGGGGGGNGACTTGCGATTGCGACCTTATAATATAACTAATAATAAGTAACTACTGCATCTATGCCCCGATTTGTGCCATCGTGCCTCATTAGAACAATTAAACAATTACCTATTGGTATTATTGGTTAATTAATATTATTGGGGGGGGGGGGGTCTGGCATGGCACTTGGGAAATTATTGACTCTAGCCGAACGCGTCAAGTAAAGTAACAGCGTTGACATACACGAAATCTACTTCTATTTATCTAGCAATCATGGCTGACCGATTTTCAATTTTGGGTTCTGCGGAGTGGGAGGAATACATCGCAAAAATGTATTTTTTCGTGTTAAAAATACAGAAACCGAAATATTTTCAAATTCGGAATCAGGATTTTGCGAGTTACATGCACTTTGTAGTGCCCTTGCAGCAGTAATGCAGAAATGAAATATGAAAATTCTTCAGTTGTCATTGTCCGTTAATACAGATAGTTATCTTTCAAGAAGGATGTTTGTCTTGTTCCTGTTTATGGTGAACGACTGAACGAGGGTTGGTTATAAATGTCATAGTAGTCCTTTTGCCGGGCCATCGAGTCAGGGAATTTACAGCAATATAATAAGCACTTGTCACTTATGAATGAATGTAAAGGATTTCATATTAACTAAACTGCTGATGCGGAGGAGATTTGAGTAATTTTTGACTACAGTTGCAATTATACGAGCTCGGAACGACGCACGCGGCGTATAATTAGAGAAGATAACAGACTTTGCGGAGTGGGAGTGAAGTATAAATACTACTATGTACTATTCAGAATAATTAGTCAATGTTTACTTTTTACGTAACAATGATAACTTTATTACGTTTTATTGATAAGCAATGGTAATAATACGATGTGGTGCTGACTGCTGTATTATTAAAATCCTATAGCCCTAACCTATGACCTAACCTTCCTCAATAATATTATATTATTATTAGATAAGGCGATAATATTTTTATTACTGGTATCCCCCGTAGATTAGATATTATCAACATGCTACGGCTACAGATGCCATATTATACGGTTTTATAGGTGCTAATGAAGAAACATGAAGTACCTAGGTAGGTATTAAATATTTTTTACATCAAATGAAAGATTTTTGGATTTATGCCATTCTTAATCTTAAGTAATGCATACCTAGTAGATATTACTGATATTAGCATGAATTATGAAGGGCTATTGTTATTTATTTTATTGCATTGGTTGGGTGGGGGTGAGTGAATTCAATTCAGGCAGGGTAGAAGAGCGTTCATGTTTTAGCACTAATAGATAAGTAGAAAAGCACCTCATATTCTTATCTTTAATGGGTATTCTTTAAATATAAATATTTCGTGTTTTATGCCACATTATACCTCTCATAAATAATTCGATATAATCTTGAAGTGAATGTGTGAGTGCATTTTGAAATCACTTCTAAATAACTTTACCTGATCTTCAGGGAGCTCACTCATGTATCGTCGACTGGTCTCACCTTCAGTAGAATTATTCGGTCTTTCAATATTCAATGGTGCAAAGTCCGTTTAAAAGAGCGGTTTTAATCAGTTTAGACTACTACAGAAATGTAAATTAGCAAAGAAATCGCAATCAAATAATTCATAAGTACTAAAATTCAGGAAATTGAAAATTACCGTTCTTCCTGGTTCGTGGTTCATCATGATTGTCGTTAGAGTATTGCTTGTGGCTCTAAAAGTTTACGATGCATTAAATCGAAATACGGTTTTATCATCTCTGTCACTATTTCATTTACACTTCTTCGTATAGGTACTTAGACCATCCTTATCAAATAATAATTTTATTGGGGCACGCTACGCAGATATAAATCCGTCTACTATACTCTGTCCACTACTGTGTAACTGATGGGTTGGGTTTTAATTAGTCGTTTCACACTTAGGTAATTTCGTTTCTTTAGGCTTAGCTATTTAAAAAAAACAATGCAACCAAGTGCCAACTACGTAAAAGTACTGAAGTGAGTCTCTGGGTATGGTAATGGTAGTATGAAAAACGCAATATAAAATTGCTCTGCTGCTCCATCCTATCAACCAATACATAATATTTATGTGTTTACAATAATTTATCTTTCTGTGTACTGCGGTATTCATTATTATTATGATGCCAATGACATTACCATTGCCAAGTAAAACATACGTTGCGTTGTGTGTCGGTTCATTATCAAATGATCGGTTATTAAATGCAAAGTCAATTAATTGCTGTATGTTTTACTTACTTAATACTTAATATCAACTTCCAATCCTAAGTCATTTAGTGCAGTGCAAACATAAGCGGCGCTTGGGAATTGTATATCTGGGAAGGCAGGGGTTCTATAATACTTAGTGAGGGTTGTTCCTGTGAATATTAAATCTAAAAATTTCCTATTATGGACGAAAGGGATTCACTTTCCAAGATGAGACTGGGAATGTGTTTTGGAACATACGGTATTTTTAAAATTTTCAAACGAATATTTTAAATATTTATTATTATTTTTATGTTCATAGTTCATACATTCATACTCATGTTCAGCTCCATCGTGTATTCTAGATAATGTACATGTACATTACATACACTGCAACTATAGAAAACAAGTACACATGCCATTTTGCCTTTTGTTAACGTTACTAACTGTTAGTAACTGTTACCAGCCATACTTTCAATTACTTTCACTTTTCACCTACGTTTCACCACTACTTTCACAGAATTTTACTAACGTAAACTTGTTATGAAGGTCGGCCATTTATATGGAGTTAGTGTATGAAAAACGATTACGATGTAAATGTGATGAAATCTCCCGCTGACTAAACTGCTTTAAAATTAAACGTAATGAAAGTAACGCATGTAACACACTTTAGACTAGAAATTTAACAAAATGAATACCTGATGAAAATGACTTCAAAGCTTTGATGGTTTTACTAGAAAGACAGTATATTCTGTCTGTAGGTATTTATAGTTGTATTCTTTGTATCACCAATATATATAATATAATTATACATTATACAATTATACAGAACTTATCATCGTTTAATTATGTATTAATAAATATTTTGTTATTGCTTTTTTCAGAAGCGTGGTTTGACCCAAACAAGCTGCACCCTACAGGTTAGTAAAAATTCAATTTGTATTTCTTTTTGTTCATAGCGTAAGTTTTATTTTACATATAATATATGCATAGCTAGTACAATAAGTATTAGGTGCATGTGCTGGCTGATGAACGCTGGACAAGTAAAAAAAATTAAAGCCTTAAAGATCACCGTTTCATCGTTTAGCATTAGAAACATTATTTACTAAGTGGTCATGGAAGATCTAGTGTGTGTAAATTACCAAGTGCAGTTCGAAAATTTGCATAATCTTATTTTTGTAGACTCTATAAGTATAAGGTAGGTGAGAGTGTCGGTATTTGGCAAATAAATTGCTGTAAAAGAGAGCAAGGACTAAGGATAAGATTTTTAACACATGCAGCATGCAGTGATGCTGTGCATTCATAATTCCTTATTCCCTTGCTGTAGATGGTGCAATAATAATGGTAATTCTTCATTAAATATTAGACTTCCATTCTTTGTGACTGCCACTTTATTATTGACCCGAGCATTGCCCTCTGCTTTACTTTTAATTCATGGAAGTGAAGACAATGAAGACTAAATAGTTTGGAAGTGCTGGTAATTAGGCCCATAGTGGTGATGGTGACAGTAATTGTTCGGCGGAGGAAGTTCAGAGGTAAGAAGCGTTGGGCTGTGGCTTTATGCAAACCCGCTAAATTCTATGCACCTGAATTTATCCCATGTGTCCTTTTTATAGTATGCTCTCAATTCAGTCATTTTGCAGTTTGTAGTCAGTGAAAATTATATAGTTTTTTTAACTATGAGGCCTAATTTATAGTAACCGAAAAAAAGTCAGAATAATGAAACCTAAATCTGATATTACTTCGATTATGAGTTACATGATCGGATATCTTGCCCTAAGAGAGACTAGATGACAATGACAATACAATGCATGCGTTAATTGGCACAAACAAGTACAATAAATAGCATACTGACGCTTTAGCCAATAGCAATAAAATGTTATACCTAATACCTATTTATGGGCAATGTGCACTAAAACTATAACAAATTATCAAGTATTTATTGTGATTTTGTGATCATTGTGTATATAATACTTTAGGATACATCGATATTGCTAATTATTATATAATATTTATTGTAACTAATAAACTGAAAGTGCCTGCCAGTCATGTCCATGGCCATGTCATGTACTATTGGGCGAATGAACTGTTTGCGGAAGTACGAACAGTATGAAATGAACTGAAGGCAAGGAATATGCTGAATAGAAAAAGGCATGCTTGTGGGTGTAACGGATATGTGAGTAGGTCCGGGTACTTAGTTTATTTGGAGGAGAGGAATGATACTATGTCAAAAATATGAAGCTTTTAATAAGCATGTGAAATTCGTACGTGGAAAGTAATATAGAATTTTGTAGATTTAAATATGGTAATTAATTTTGAGTTGCTGCTTTTGCACATGGTATTCAGTTTGCTATAATATTCGTCTTTAATTTTATTTGGATGTGAAAGAGAATGAATAGGCCCGTTTCTTCAGTATCGATCCCATGCACTGAGCACTCCCAGAACGGGTAGGATTCGACGGGAAGGACTCGCGCCTAACTGCGTAGCTTCTTACTGTAAAGTTGAGGAGAAGGCAGCTAGCGGAAAAGTATCTGATCCTACATACTTACTATATAGTGGAAAGGACATAGTGTACTAGGTATGTTTTGAGTGAGTGTGCCCTAAGCCAATGCTCTAGTTCTTTCTGGACCTGTGTTTGTTCTCATGCTCTTATTGCTTGACTTGTAAATGGGGGTAACTCAGCTGGGGTATGTTTTTGTGCGTGAGAGTTTCTGTGTTCGATTTCGATCCGAGTGTTGTCTGTCAGTTTGTTAGGAGTTGAAGTTGATGTTAGTCAGCAGTGAGTAGAGCAGAGTTTTGGACGACTTGCTTGTTAATGTTCTTCCTTTTATTTTAGAAAATAGTACACACACTACCACTACTGGTCGCTCTCTACTTTGTGTAAGTTTAGCATTAGCAAATGTCTCCATTCCATGGTTGGAGAAAGTGAATGTTAATACCCTATCTGTTCTGTAGTCTGTACCCTTGAAATCTCCACACAGACGTTTTAGGCGTAACATTGCCAAAAATTTTCTGGCACGACAAATCTGTACTATAAACCGTGCTTCACAAAAGTGACGTCCTATACACTTATACTTATAAAATATATTCTGCTTAACACTCTCTCTGTTTTGTCCCTAAAATAGTTCAATTTTGTATATATCCACTACATATATATCATGTTATACAGTTATACTATATTTAAATAGTATACAGTAGATTTTGGGAGTGAGACTTGCTTGCATAGTATATACTGCTGCAGTCACACTCACACTTTTTGGATCCTCTCTTCTCTTTAGTGTGTTGGTTCTTTGAATATAATATATTTTTATTAGTGGGGCAAAGCAAAGAAGATAGAAATACTACAAGTTCTGTGTAGTGGCAACTGGGAAGCGAATATATTTATCTTATATGCTGCATATATCCCAGGAGTTGCATTTCTAATTGAAGAAGAGTGTGAGATGGATTAGACTTGTCGTGGTTGTGCATGTGGAGTGTGTGTTTGTTCAGTTCCTGTTCCCATCCTATTCTGTTGCGTTTCAAGAAACGAAATCAGAAATTTTGAGGGACAGTAATAGTGATGAGTGTATTTTGGTGAATTTTTATTCTACACGACATTTTCTCATAACCGAGCCGAGTGTACGTAAATCTCAGTGAATTCATTTTGCTCAATTTGTAGTCAAGAGGTTTTTTCAAATATACCGAAATAGCCATGACTTCGTTAATAAACAAGGAAAGCCGTAAGTTATGCTTTTATATTTAGCGTTTTTTAAGTATATAGTAGTGGACATTAAACATTTAATAATTGCAAATTGCTGTTCCTCAAAATTAACTCTAGACTATTGCCTATAGGGAAGGGATACTAACTAATAAAATGCATTTCGTGTTGTGCAAAGTAGTGTAGGACAGAAGTGTACCTAAAAATGTCTGGTGTTTAGGTACTGATCCCTCCTATACCATTACTTATAGGGACGAGACACAGACGGACAGACAATATTTTATTTCAGGAAAATTCAATTTTGGTAAATTATAGTTCGTAGTTCGTAGTTTTGTAGGCTTATAGGGCACTGAGTAGAATTGTGGAAATGCAGTTTGCAGTTGATACTTGATACTTAGAAACTTAACTCTCTGACTATGCACACTTTGCAGTACTCAGTATAGCTTTGCGAGATTATACCTAGCAAATACGATACTGCAGATGTGGATGCAGAGATCTGTAAATGCCTATGTACAATATAGTACAGTGTACCTAGATTGCGAAACAATGCAATTTTTGTTCTTGGGAGTAGGCTGAATACCTAGCAAATACGATACTGCAGATGTGGATGCAGAGATCTGTAAATGCCTATGTACAATATAGTACAGTGTACCTAGATTGCGAAACAATGCAATTTTTGTTCTTGTGAGTAGGCTGAAATATGAAATAAAATGCCTTCTTATATAAAACACACGTTTTACATACTGAGACAATTATTTTATGTGGTACAAGGAAGCATACTAATTCAGATTTTCTATAGCAAATTGTATTAAAGTATTGCAACTAAGAATTCCTGGAGGCTAATTTCGTAATTTCTAGGAATAAAAAGTGGAAATTGTTTGTTTTATTTGTAATTATTTTATTAAAATCGAATAATTAATCAATAGGATTTAGGTATGTATGTGCAATTTGACATTGATAGATCTTAGATTTATGGTTTTAGTGTTTAGGTAGGTGAGTTGCTAGACTTCGAAAAGTTACACTTACAACGACTCTTAGCAAAATCAATACAATACAAGTAATAATGTCTATACGCCCTTAAAACCAAATTGTCTAAATAGGAATGAGTTACAGATTTGCGAAACTAACTTATTTGTGCATTTTGCACAGAATTGAAGTAATTTTAATATTAAATATCGGAAGTCCGGAGCGAGATTTGTTTTCGAAATCATCTTCATCGTGAGTCAATAGTCAAAAACTGGTTTTAAAGAACAGACGTACCAGCTTAGTAGTA